>WNWU01006359.1:0-10625 GCA_012654045.1 Ptyas mucosa | reverse complement strand
AGTGTACTGGCCAAAACCATCACTGTGGTTGTGGCTTTCATGGCCACAAAACCAGGATCTCAGATGAGGAAATGGGTGGGGAAAAGATTGGCCTTTTCTATTGTCCTCTCATGCTCTCTCTTACAAGTATGCATTTGTATTCTTTGGTTGTCAACATTTTCCCCATTCCCTGAGTTGGACATGAAATCAGAGCTCCAAGAAATGACTTTACAATGCAATGAGGGGTCAGCTTTCTTCTTCTACTGTGTCTTGGGCTATATGGGTATCTTGGCCATCGCCAGCTTTATTGTGGCTTTCCTTGCCCGTAAATTACCCGACAGCTTTAATGAAGCTAAGTTCATCACCTTCAGCATGGTGGCCTTCTGCAGTGTGTGGATCTCCTTCTTTCCAGCCTATCTGAGCACAAAAGGCAAAGCCATGGTAGCTGTAGAGATCTTCTCCATTCTGGCCTCCAGTGCTGCATTACTGGGATGCATATTCCTGCCAAAGTGCTACATCATTGTTTTGTGTCCTGACCTCAACAACAGGGAACAACTCACAAAGAGAAATTAGTACATCATGTGATCTTTCTGACTTAGGAGAACTTTTTAAAAAAAGAATAGAAAGACTGCTGCCTACAGGAAAATTATATACAAATTTAGAAACATAGACATTTTTATTTCTATTAAATCATGATTTATATAGGAGTTTTTTGATCATTAAGTTTTATTAAGTTTGGCCATTCCAAAGTAAGTTCTCATGTTGCTGCATTTCCATCATTTTCCAAGATTCTTTAACTGAATCCTTTCCCCATTTCAACACTCCTGTTGAACTTGACTTTGATAATCTAGGTTTCTTGGTTCCTGTTAAGATATTTCAGATATTGACTGAAACAATGTCCAATGTTTGGAGATACATTTTCATGACTTTTATACTTTCAATTCATAGACCACCGTATAAATATAGTTTAAAGGTAATTACCATTTTATGAATATATATTTAACATAGTATTGTAGATATCAGAAGGGATGTGGTAGCTCAGTGGCTAAGATGCTGAGCTTGTCAATCGAAAGGTCGGCAGTTTGGCGGTTTGAATCCCTAGTGCCACGTAATGGGGTGAGCTCCCGTTACTTGTCCCAGCTTCTGCCAACCTAGCCATTTGAAAGCACATAAAAATGCAAGTAGAAAAATAGGGACCACCTTTGGTGGGAACAGCTTTCCATGCACCTTTGGTGTTTAGTAATGTTGTCCACATGGCCACGGAGACATCTTCAGACAAAGCTGACTCTTTGGCTTCGAAATGGAAATGAGCACTGCCCCCTAGAGTCAGCAATGACTAGCACATATGTGCAAGGGGAATCTTTACCTTATAGGATATCAGTTTTGGATTTTTTAGGATGCTTTGAAATGAAAATTTATTGAGTTTGTAAATCCCATACATTTAGAAAAGAATAGAATGGAATAGAATAGAATTATTTATTGGCTAAGTCTGATTGTACACAGAAGGAATTTGTCTTTGGTGTATATGCTCTCAGTGTACATGAAAAAGAAAATAAATAAATAAATAAAATACATTCATCAAGAATCATAAGATAGAGCACTTCGCAATAGTCATAGGTTATTAATAAGCAATCAAATCATACTTGCAAACAAATAAAACAATATGAATTGTAAAGATACAAGTAACATGGTTATAGTCGGAGGAGATAGATAATAGGAAGGATGAGAAGAATAACAGTAATACAATCTTAGTAAATAGTTTGACAGTATTGTGGGAATTCGTTTTTTAGCAGAGTGATATGCTGGGTCATAACTATTCACTCTCTATTCATGAATCTATTCTCATTGCAACCTGTTACCAGATTTCAATAATGCGGGAAATTCAGTGAAATGGAATTAAATGTATTTTTCCTCTGTCTCATTCTTTATTCAAAATTGTACTGAACAAAGATTATAATAGTAATTTCAACCAGTATGGAATTAGAAGGCATTTTTCAATAAAAACAAAGATGAAATACAGGGCAAATCCTAGGAAAAAAAAGTACACCTGTCTCTGATAGAGGGAGCGATTTCAAAAATGAAAATTTCTGAGGGAAAAAATGTGAGTGTTCCCCTAGATCAGGGATGTCAAACTCGATTTCATTGAGGGCCACGTCAGGGTTTTGTTTGACCTTGGTGGGGGGCGGGTGCAGAGGTGAAATGCTCCTGGTTCAGACCGGATCGCCCATTCCGGTAGCAATGGCAGTAGGTGGTTCAGAGAACCGGTAACGAAAATCCCTGCCCCCCCCCCATGCCCAGATGAGCCACGCAATCATCAGAAGATTTTTTTTAATTTTTAAAAGCATTTTTTCTATAATCCCTTCAGCCCAAAAAAAACTCAGCCGAAGAGGTTGTAGAAAAAAATGCTTTTAAAAGCCTCTGATGATCCCAGCTGAGTTGCCTGATCATCAGAGGCTTTTAAAAGCTTTTTTTTTAGAACCTCTTCGGCTGAAGAGGTTGTAGAAAAAATGTTTTTAAAAGAAAAAAGCCTCTGACGATCAGGCAACTCAGCTGGGATCGTCAGAGGCTTTTAAAAAAGAAAATGTCAGAGGCTTTTAAAAGCATTTTTTTTCTAAAACCCCTTTGGCCAAAGAGGTTGTAGAAAAAATGGTTTTAAAAGTAAAAAAAAAAAAAAGTTGGCCACGCCCACCTAGTCACATTACCCACCACCACCATCAGGATCAGCTGTGTCCTCACTTCCATTCGGATTTTGATAATGAATAGCACTGATTTTTTTTATCAGTTTAAAACAAATCCTATCACTCTATTTAACTGGAGTAGGTAGGGTGGGGTGCGGGGCGATTTTCATGGGGGCAGTAGAGGGACATGGCACTGAAGGCTCCACTCTCAAGACACCCCCATCTTCCTACCTATAGCTATGGGCATTGGAAGCCTGGCTTTCTCACAGCAAGGCCCCATAGAGACACAGCACTTCAGTCCTCTGGATTCTGCCATCTCATAAGTATGGTGCCGGGCTTCCCAGCAAACCCACTGCGCCTTTGCTGCCTTGGTCAGAGTGTGATTCTGGAAGCAACCTGGGGAAGCGCAGAGGTTGGGACTTGGTTGGCGAAGCAGGCATTGTGCAGGGGGCATAAGGCAAGGGGCTCCCACCCAAAAATACTGTTGCCATGATCTCTGCTGCCTGGAGATATCCGCTACCTCCCGATTCCAAAAATGGGTTATGCGGAGGCAAAGAAAGGGCATCTCATTTTCGGGTGGTTCCAGGCACCAGAGATCATGACAACAGTGTTTTCGGGTAGCAGCGCCTTGCCTTACACCTCCTGCACAGCACCAAGCAAGCCGCCAGTTCCTTGAAGATGCAAGCCTATTCAGCACACCTGAAGCCTGCAGGTAGTCTGCACAGACCACCCTCATCCTATGCCACACAGCAGCCATGGGGGCAGAAATCTCGGGAGGTTAAGGAGATGTCTGTTGCTGTAGGGAGTGGGGATCTCCAATCTTCGCACAAATTGGGAAGGCAGCCATCAGAACTGCTGGAGCCACTTCCAGGCAGACCCTGGGAGGGCTCAGAGCTCTCAGTGGCTAAAGAGGAAGAAGAAAACTCTGGACAAGTTGACAACATAACACTCCTATTGCTGGAAGAAGGGTAGAAGGGCTGCTTCTCCTGCAGTATCACCCTTGTCCTTGCGCCTTCCCTTGTGCCTACACTCCTCCCTCCTCAGCCACCTTCTCCTCCTAAATGGTCTTCGTGCCCAGAGGGGCTCCAACCGTGCCCAGAGGGGCTCCAACCATGCCCAGAGGGGCTCCAACCATGCCCAGAGGGGCTCCATCCACAGTTGAGGTTGCTTCCCCCACTTGCTGTCTTAAACTGGACTGCACTGAGCAGCTGGGGGGATGGCATGAAGGAGAAATGTCTCAGTTCCCCACAGCCACTTGGTGTTTTGTCCACCCAAAATGGATCAGTGCCACCTCTGCAGTGGCCGGCTGCTGCTTTCTCCCAGGATCATTTATCAATAAGTCAGAAAAGCAGTGCAGTTCAGTTTAAGAGAGCAAGGGGGCAGGAACCAACCTCGACCTTCTTCCAGCAACAGGAGTGTGTGTCTTCTCAATGTCCCCTTTAGTCTTCTTCCCCTTTAGTCACCAAGGAGAAGGAGGGCGCACGGCTTTGCAAATTGCATTGGAGAATCAGGGAGGAAAACACCGGAAAATGCGATGCATGGAGTCAATGCTCTTGTGAAGCAGGTGCTTCTGCATGAGAGCCGTAAGGCAAGGTGGTTGCCAACTGGCCTGCCCCTTCTCCAGACAACCCATGCTGAGGGCAGTCAGCTTTTGCTCCTGGCCTGGGAGATGGATCTGGCCAGGAGGAAAGAGAAAGTGAGACTGCGGAAAAGGAGGTGGAGGGCGCACAACTCTGCGAATTGCTTCGGGGAATTGGGGAGGAAAAAGAGTATTGCCTCCATGCATCGCATTTTCCAGTGTTTCCCTCCCCAATGCAATTTGCAATCCAATGCAATTTGTAGAGCCATGTGCCCTCATGAAAATGCGGCGGTGGTGGTTTTCGGCCCATTCCAAGCAGCACCCTAACCGTTTCTGCCACCCATCTCTCAGCGTACGGAGACAGAAAACGTGATGCTCATTTTTGGCAATGTGATGATCCCCGCTGCCTGAAACCGCCGGAAAATGTGACATGCAGAGGCTGACAACCTTCAAAGGGTAGGGGCTGGTGGGTGGGGCTACATTCAGTGTATAAGACACATCCAAATTTTAACTCTCTTTTTTGGGGAGGAAAAAGTGCATCTTATAGTCCAAAAAAATACGATATTTAGAAAAAGGGTTTCATATTGGGTTATAACCTGAGGTGGGATTCAGCCAGTTCGCACCACTTTGGGAGAACCAGTTTCTAAGCAGTTTGGTGAACTGGTTGTTGGAAAAAATCATTAGGGCAGAGAACCGGTTGTTAAATTATTTGAATCCCACCACTGGTCATAATCATTCACTCTCTACTCATAAATCTATTTCCAGGGCAACCTGTTATCAGATATTAACAATAGGGGAAATTTAGTGAAATGAAATTAAATGTATCCTGCCTTCTGTTTCATGCTTTACTCAAAGTGTATGCTGATCATTAGAAAGAGTGATTTGCATTAGTTTACAATATAAAGCCTGGCATTTTCCAAGAAAGTCAGCTGAAATTCAGCTCAAATCCTAGAAAAAATGGACACCCCTCTCTGATAGAGGACAGGACTACAAAGATGAAGAAACTTGGAGGAACATTTTGAGTGTTCACTAGATGGAGAGGATAGATAGGCATAGAGTTATGTAGATAGACATGTAGATAGATAGATAGATAGATAGATAGATAGAAGATAGAAGATAGAAGATAGAAGATAGAAGATAGAAGATAGAAGATAGAAGATAGAAGATAGAAGATAGAAGATAGAAGATAGAAGATAAATAGATAGAAGATAGAAGATAGAAGATAGATAGATAGACAGAAAGACAGACAGACAGACAGACAGACAGACAGACAGACAGACAGATATGGGCAAGGCATGTCACCCAAGTAATAATGAAAGTGCAACCCTAATTCACATAGAAACTAGTTACTCTGTACTTCTCTGCAAGTGATACTTCCACTGTTCTCATCATCGGTGGCAATCATCGGTTACCAATTTTATAAACTGAAATTCAAAGACTATCCTTGAATACGAATTTATGACATACCATCGTAAGGAGTTTATTTATTTAAGAGAATTCATATGGCCACTGATTCACTGACATTGTCTCTCAGTTGCTTTAAAAAAAATAAAAATAAAAACCCAATATACAAACAATAAAAATACACCCCTAGAGATAACAATCAGCCAGTTGAGCCATTTGATGGGCTCCAACCCACTCTGGGTTCCACAGGCCTATTGGCAAAACTGGGTTCTTGGTGCTTTGCAAAAGAATGTCAAAGTAGGAGCCAATTTTATCACCATCTGGATGATGTTCCAGAGGGAAGAAGTCATCAGAAAGAAGACACTTTTTCTGGGTCCCACCAGATGCCCTTATTTAAGAGAGAGGATACACAACATTCCCTGCCTCTCTGCTCTACCGGATCACATGGATGGGATCAGGAAGAGACGCTTATTCAAATAACCTGATCCTGTAAATCCTGTAAGATTTAAAGGTGATAACTAGCATCTTGAAATGTATCCAGAAGCAAATTTTCACCAAATAAGACATCCTATTGTAAAAGGTTGTTTTCTTTTTATAATCTCAGCCAATTCCCCCAAAATTTCTTACATGAATAAAAGGTGTTTGAGCAAAAATGTAGGCTTTATTTCTAATCTATAACTTCTCTGCCTTTCAAATGTTTCTAGATGTGGGAAAAGAAATAACATTCTTTAAAATATAGGACAGTGTTTATTAGAGAATGTGCAAGACATTTTTTTTGAAGAGTTTTATAGAGCTTAAGGTAATTTTTTAAAAAGATCTGTGTTGTTACTCCCCAGAAAACATGCTTACAATAAATGACTGATGCCTTCTGGATCCGTTCATTCTCTATTTTGTGAAAAATTGGTGGAAGATAAATGTGGTATCTTGAAAAAAAAGCTCTATTTTATATATTCTATTGCAAATCTCCCTTATGCTACTTTTGTTGGCATCTGCTCATTTTTTTAAAAAAATGACTGAACCAGCTCATCAAAACAAAATAATTATATCCTAGAGGAATTACTGTAGGCCAAAACATCAAAGGCTGCACAGAAGGCTATTCATGAAGGTATCTGTTTAGCTATAAAGAGAGTCTGGAGCAACAGATAGTTTGGTACAAGGGGTAGTAATTTCTCTGTTAGATTCATTGTTTCAAGTATCCACCCTCTGTTCTCTTCTGCCAGAGTATCTATTCAAAACCTTGTGATATTCAAAATAAAAATTTATACGCATGTGGATCTTCAAACAGAAAATGATAGATTTTCTCATTAGATGTATTCTCAAATATAATCCTTAGATCTATCTTTAGATGAAGTATTGGATTATATATACTTCCCTAAAGGTAGGATGGAAGGCAAAATATTTTCATAATAACAAGACCATCAAGATGTTTCTCCTGATGTTTTTAGTGTATAAAGTAGGTACCCTGAGCTGCCCTGCAAGTGATGCTTTCCTTGTTCCACATGAGTGGTACCAGCCTGGAGACTTCATCATTGGTGGGATAGTGACTCACATGGGCTACCACTTTTATGAAATTAAATTTGATGAAAAACCTGCTAGAATACCTTACGACGTACCAATGTAAGAATTTGTCTTCACTATCTCATCTTAGCCAATCTCGAAAATCCCTTATACGAGTAAAAGCTGTTTGTGCACAAATCTTTGCTTTCTCTGTCTTTCAAATGCATCTGGTTCTGACAGAAGAAATATATTTCTTTACATTTTTTGAAGACTTTCACTCACATTGTTGAACATCTACTGAGGTTAAGGTAATTTTAAAATGGTTTGGCATTATCTCTCTGAACATACATACAATAAATGAGTGACACCTTATTAATGTATTCATATTACCAAGAGCCTTGGTGACGCGGCCGACTAAAGTGCTGTTAAAGTAGCACTAAGCTGCCAGCTGCCTGCAATTAATGTGAGTTCAAATCTCACCAGGCTCAAGGTTGACTCAGCCTTCCATCCTTTCGAGGTAGGTAAAATCAGGACCCGGATTGTGGGGGCAATAAGATGACTTTGTATAAAAAAGAACACCACTTAAGGGGGGGCCAAAAGACCTACTAAGCAGGTATATACAAAAGTATGAAGGCTATCGCTTAACACATTGTATGCCGCCCTGAGTCTCCGGAGAAGAGCGGCATATAAATCGAACCAATAAACAAACAAACAAACAAATAAAACAAAACATGTTCTGAAAATCTTGTATAAAATATAGTATTTTGAAAAAAGTCACTACTTGTATTTGTTGCAGTATACATTTGTTGCAAGTGATGGAAATATTGTGCAAAATTGTAAATGTGTACTCAGTAGAAATTACCAATAAAGGAGAAAATGTGTAGCTCAGGGTTGAAATGAGGGGTCCTTGGTGCTCTCTGAGATTGGTTATTTTTTTGTAGACTTTTCATTATCCATCCTTAGTGCCAGGCAGTGAACCTATTTTGGATAATGAAATGTCTGCAAGAAAGCAAACAAGCTCAGAGAGCACCAAGAACCCCTCTGTAGAAATTATTAAGAACTTTAGAAAAGTGATGATCTTTTTACTACTGTCAGAGAAAGAAATAGAATAGAATAGCATTCTTTATTGGCCAAGTGTGATTGGACACACAAGGAATTTGTTTTGGTGCATATGCTCGCAATGTACATAAAAGAAAAGATACATTCATCAAGAATCATAAGGTACAACTCTTAAAGACAGTCACAGGGTACAAATAAGCAATCAAATCATATTAGGAAACAGTCAATATAAATCGTAAGGATACCATCAACAAGGTTACAGTCATACAGTCATAAATGTTTGTTATTCATACAGAAAGGGTGAGAATTGTCAACTTACTTTTTCAACTGGGGTATTTAAAACATTTGCAGTGTTATTACCAAATTTCATCAACATGTCCTTGCCTTGGCCTTTGCTGTGAAGGAGATCAATGAGAACTCTCAGATCTTACCTAACGTCACTCTTGGGTTCCACATCTATGACAGTTACGTACAAGCAAGGATGACCTATCGCACCACTCTGGACCTGCTTTACAAATCCCAAAAATTTGTCCCTAACTACAGATGTGATAGCCAGAAGAATCTCATGGCTATCATTGGAGGATTAGATTTTGAATCATCGTCTTATATTGGTGAACTTATAGGTTTCTTCAAGATGCCACAAGTAAGCTGTGATGAGGCTGAGGAGGGAAATTCTATATTTTGTTGTCGTTGTTTATGTTGTTGTTATGGAATATTTCATGAGCATCAAAGATTAGGGTTAGGTTTCTGTTAAAATGATCTGCATGGCTATAGGTCTACTAATTAGTTCTACTTTTCTGAAACAATAATGCCAAATACCAGAAGGGAGTATCCAAAGACATTCCATAGCTAAGGGAAGAGTGGATTGTAGCACCCTTTGCAGTTTGCACCTATTAAAACAATTGTTCTCTAATATGTCTTTGAAGTAATTCCAAGAAATTCCTTTCTACAGTAATGTTTAGAAGAATTATAGGGACAATGTTCCTTGGATGTATTTCATAAGAAAACTAGGTAAGAAAAAATAGATGTGATTTAACATTTCAGCAGAATACTATTCCACTTTCTTATAGCTGACATATGGCTCATTAGCCCAAAAGCAATTTCATACCAGTAAACTCTCTTCACTTTATTTCATGGTCCCAAAAGAGGATCATCAGTACATTGGAATTATCCAACTGCTTCACCATTTCAAGTGGACATGGATTGGGATTTTTGCTGTTGATAACAACAATGGAGAAAATTTCTTACAGAAAATGCAGCCCTTACTCTCCCAGAATGGAATATGTTCATCATTTATACAAAGGCTTTCCCAACTAGTCCATATGGAAGACTTACCAGGACTTCATCAAACAATTTCAGTTATCTACATTAATATGATAAATAGCAAAGCCAATGCATTTCTCGTCTATGGAGAATCCTGGGCAATTATGTGGCTAAGAGCTGTCACATTTGTGGTAGATCCAGAAAGCAAGGAAATTGCGTTGTTTAGAAATGTGTGGATCATGACTGCACAGATTGATTTCATATTATCTGGATTTCAAGTCAATTGGGATCTCCAGATGTTCCATGGGGCTCTTTCCTTCACTGTTCACTCCACAGAAGTTGTAGGTTTCAAGGAATTTCTTCAGACCATCAATCCTGTTTCAGTCTCCAGAGATGGGTTTCTGCAGGACGTTTGGGAACAATCGTTTGATTGTTTATTTCCAAAACCAGATTTAGAAGAAATGCCTAGTAATCTGTGCACTGTGCAGAAGAAGCTAGAAGATCTTCCTGCCCCTTTGTTTGAAATAGAAATGACTGGCCACAGCTACAGTGTCTATAATGCTGTTTATGCTGTGGCTCATGCTTTGCAGGCTCTGTACACATTACGTTTCAATAGAAAAAAAGCTATGATGGGTAAAAAATCTGACCACTCAGATCTCCAGGCTTGTCAGGTATTCTCTCTGCATTGGACACTTCTTTTATTTCAATGAGCAGTTTGATGTAGAATTATCTTTTGAACCCACTGTGGAAAGTCTTAATATTTTCTACATGTTAAGTATGAGAAACAACCTATAAATAAGGAGAAAGGTCCTGACAGTCAGAATAATTAATTAGTGGAAATCTTGCCTTCAGAAGTTATGGATGCTCGAACACTGAAGATTTTTTACAAAGGGATTGTGATTTGTCTAAAACGGTATTAAGTGTCTTCCTTTAACAGTGTATTGGACTAAAAGACTTCCAAGGTCCCTCCGACTCATGTTACCTCTAGTCCTTCTTTTCATTATACTAGACTTCTTACAACCATTCTTTTATACACTTCAGTGGTTCTGAGATCATATCTTCCACTTGCTTCTGAACCTTGGGGTGGTTCTTCTGGTTCTTCCAATCTGAATTTGTCTATAGCAGATAGGTGTTCTCCTACCATTTTCTTGCTTATATTCCTCATC
>WNWU01006358.1:0-10606 GCA_012654045.1 Ptyas mucosa | reverse complement strand
AAGAGATTTGACACAACTGCTTATATATGTTTTCAAGACAAAGGAGTTGGTGATCTAATACATTTTCCATATATGGTAAAATTACATTTGGTATCAAATACATGAGCTCATACATTTATTCCATATATGGCTAACATACATTTATTATAAAATAACGGACAGTTCCTCATTACTAAACCATTAGCTTCTAGTTTATAAGATTATTTTCAGCTGGACCACTTTCCTAAGTTCTGTAAGTACTAATGGAGTTTTTACTGCTGTCCTTAGGTGATAATTAACTCTTTGCCCCATACATGTCTTTTGTGTGGATGACAGTGAGCCTTTTCAGACATTCTCTATATGGTTGTCCTTCCGTGACAGCTAGGACTCATCAGAAGATATATTACCAATAATGGGGTTTAACTGCCTTTAATATACTTTCCAGCAAACACGTTTCTCTCAAACCAGCACATTTTCTTTCTTACAATACTGTGAATAAAGAGGGCCCTTCAGTGGTCATCTAGCTGAACCCGCATCATTTACATTAAAACTGTACTTAGAAGCCCACTTTCCATGGCTTCAAGTTTTTTTTTCTTCTTTTCCTACAGCCTTGTACATTTTTAGAACTGCCTCACGAACTAAATACCAGCTGTCTCCTTTTGAACGTCTGTATGGTAGGCCCCCTGCCTTGTTTAAACACCACTTTCAAGGCTGGCCAGGTCTAGTTCAAAGAGGGGGGAGTGGAAGCAAGGAGATTTCTTTTTGCAGTTACAACAGCACAACAATCTTGTCAACCAACTGAGGCGTTATATGCAAGAATGTAGACCCCCCCCCCATTACAACTGCAGGTCATGATTACAAACCAGTTAAGACCTTAGAAGGAAAATCCTGTGTCCACTGGACAAGGTTGAAACCCGCAGATCAGGGTGACCCTGTCACCTACCAAGGGACAAAAACTGACAAGCCATGGGTGCTAAAATTCAAGAAGAATATACCCTGCTGAGTCCCACCGGCAACGGACTCTCAACGCAATGGTGGTGATCCGGTGGCCTTGCTGAACCACCCCGGAAGCTGGTTCCCAGCGCACGGCCGAAGCTTGGAACAAAGGCAGACAACATTCCATGACTGTAATTTGTAATGTAAAACCCATTAACAGTGATAGAATCCAGTGAGCAATTATTAAAAACACTCATGTTTGAGGAAGATTGGGTGTGGGGACTCTGGGCAGCTACTATCCTAGCTCTACTATTGGTATTGTATTATATATAAGGACCATTTCTGTGAGAAGCCTAGGACTGAGGTTGATACTGCTCTTTCCCAAGTTACACATATCCCTAACCCTCTTCCTGACGTGGTGAGTTTGTAAAATAAGGGTGTTGTGATATTAAGGCCCTGTGTGTATGTGTGTGTGGAAAGGAAGTGATTATGTTTTTCTTACACATGACTAGTCAACATGCATCAGTATAATCAACTCTTGCAACCCATATGAGAACTGAGACAACACACACACACACACAAAATACTTATTTGGGGGCAGCTAAACCCACCACAAACTCTCCATTTGCAGCATCTGCTCCAGATGGAAAGCAAGAGTTGGAGATTCAAATCATTCTCTTCTCTAGGAACATGATTTCATTATGTTTTTTTGGCTTTTTTAGCAAAGGGTCTACTAAGTAATAATATCTTGAACAGTAGTTCCCAATGTTGTGTCAATATCCAAGAAATCCCCTTGTCCCTGTGGAAGGATTTGAAGATGTCAAGAATCCCAAGGAACCTAGCAGCATTAGGACACTGAATAGGGACACTTTGGGTCAAGTCCACTCCTGCCAACAACATGGCATCAGAAGGTGGAGTGGGTACCTTAATCCTAAACCAACTCCTAGACCTGGGGTCAAGAATTTGACAATCTTGGTAAAGGGGGGAATAGAACAAAGAGAGAACGGACCCCTGCAACAGTTAAAGAAAGGGCACTACATGTCAAGGATACTGGAATTAGGTCAAAGTCTCGTTAATTAGTCTGATTCTGCCTTGGATCAAAACTGCTGGTTGTGTTTGTCTGCTAGTCCTTCATCTGTCTCTTACTGTATACTCTCATATACGGGTCAACACTGAGAAACACTTTCAAGCAGCACACTTTCAAGCAGCATCTCTCCATCGTTTAGATCTGGTAGGTTTATCTCTATTAATTCAAAGTCACTCTTCTTAGGAAGCCCTTCAAAATGCTTCTTTAGAATCCAAGCCTTTGCCCTCACCATTGTCCACAACCTGCATTTTATCATCCTGTTCCAGTTGAGCAAGATCTCTGGGAAAGGACAAAAGCTACCCTAGTCCTTAAAAGGGATATTAACAACAAAGCAGCAACATCAAAGGCAAGGAGATTTTTTTTTTATTGAAAAAGTTTTAAAAGTTTTACATACATTTTCTCCCCCCTCCCCAACCACCCCCCCGACTTCCCAGAGCAAATACAAAATATAAAATACAGCTTAAATCCCCTAAATTCAACTCCTTCTCTCACTTATCATAATCATTAAACAAATGGATAAAAGGAAAGCAAGTCTTCTTTCTTCTTATTCCATCTAATTTAACAGAATTAGTATCCATTTATAATTACAGCAGTTAATAAAACAGTTAAATATTACCTAATCAAACCTATCATTACTCAATTTAACTAATAGATACTTAACAGATTATTAGATCTATACAGTTTAACAAGATATTTTATAACTTCTTTCATTGAAAACAAAAAAAAACCTCATTCAAAAACCCCAAATTTAAAATAAAATACTATATAAACTCTTCCGTCCTCCACTTTTAAACCATCAAGGTCCAATTATAGTTAAAACACTTTAAAAAAAATTTTCTAACTAAAAAATAATAATCAAACCTCTTATTAATTTATCAATACATATTAACAAATCAACTAAAAACATTTTTGTGGCACAGTCGGGGAACTGGGAATGGGCCACCTTCCAGTGGCTGGCCTGGTGGCCACCGGTGTAGAAATCATAGGAACACCCTCTCTGTGTGTAAAGAGACATCAGACATCTGGTAGGCCTGTAGGATCTCTGACAGAAGAACAATGTCCATCAGAAGTGTACCTTGGTCCTAGAACGAACCTTGGGGATGTGGAACTAACCAAAGATCTTTTTCCTTCTGCACACCACTCATTTCATCATAAGGTCACTTTCTCACTACCACCAACTGCCATCATCACAAGATGGGGAGGAGGGAAGGAGTCCTGAAATATATCCAAGGAAAGGTGTCTATTCCAGCCCCCTCGCTTCCCTATCTGGCTCTCCATTAGGTCCAGCACAGGTTTATGTATCTTCTTTCCCCCTGGGAATACTACCTCCCGGTATCTTTTTGAAGGCCCAATCCTCAGAGATAAGCAAAAGGACCCTTCACTAGAAGTCCCATTACAGCTGCTGGCTGGAATGTTTGTGGTAGGGACTTTTGGGGGTCTGGACTAATGAAAAGAACCATTGGACCCATGCTTTCTCCATGAACATAGGGGTGTGTGTAAGGGAAAAAAGGAGTATTCTTCTTATGAAGGAAGGATGCGTATTTATGTTTGCCAACAAATTGGACAGGAACATGCACACTAGTACACCTTTTCCCTAAAATAGATGTTGTCAGTGGAGAACATACCATCCCTGTTCCTATCATAAGACATGTTCAGAAACGGGCACCAGTCCTAGTCCCACTATTAGTAATCATGGGGCTAGGAACTGCAATTGGAACATTGGTGGAGTGACACACTCAGTAATACAGTTTCAGCAATTATCAGAATGTCTGAAAAGGCTCACTGTCATCCACACAAAAGACATGTATGGGGCAAAGAGTTAATTATCACCTAAGGACAGCAGTAAAAACTCCATTAGTACTTACAGAACTTAGGAAAGTGGTCTAGCTGAAAATAATCTTATAAACTAGAAGCTAATGGTTTAGTAATGAGGAAGTGTCCGTTATTTTATAATAAATGTATGTTAGCCATATATGGAATAAATGTATGAGCTCATGTATTTGATACCAAATGTAATTTTACCATATAAGGAAAATGTATTAGATCACCGACTCCTTTGTCTTGAAAACATATATAAGCAGTTGTGTCAAATCTCTTGGTTGTTCAGACTTTCAGGTATGAATCTGCTCTGAACCTTGCGCAATAATAAATCTGTCTCTGGCTGACCCGGAATGTTGTTTGGTCCCATCATTCCATAACAATCTAACCAGCAAAGCTAATGTGGAAGTCAGATTCACTTAACAACCATGTTACTAACTTAACAAATGCAATGATTCACTTAATAACTGTGGCAAGAAGAGTCATAATATGGGGCAAACTCACTTAACAAATGTTTCACTTAGCAACATACTGTGGGAAGCCCCCTTCAGAAGAATGAAATGTTTTGGGAAATATTAAAAAGGCAGGATAGAATTCCCCTAAAGGAGAAATGGAAAAAAATCTTAAGGGAGGCAGAAACCAGCCCCAGTTTCCCTGCCCCAAGCAGAAACTGAGGCCCGCTTATAGAAATGCAGATTTGGTAATCCATTCAGAAAGACTGGGCCAGGCAGAAACTTCAGATAAGGAATACAATAAGGCCAAAGGTTGACAATTAGCTTGAACACCTAGGATTTGTATTTCCCCTTTTGCCTATAGAGCCATCCATGACCCCTACATGACCCCATAGGAATCCAGAAGGTATAAAACCCACCCATTCTAAACTCCATTTTGTCAGCTGTCCCAGAATCACATGTGGTTGGTGGTTCTGCTTCATGAATAAAGGGAACCTTTCTTTCCAATCAGCCTCCAGTCTCCATTTTATTTCCAGTGCCTTTCTCCCTGTTTGGAACTGGACCTGGATATTTCTTCCAACAATTCATTTTGGGCTCAATTGTGGTCATAACTCGAGGACTATATACTCCATTCCCAGGTGATACTTGAATTCTGGCCTCAGTTCTTTCAATACTGCTCATCCTTTGGCTTGCAAATAGTTCTGTAAAACCCGTTTCTAGCCACAGTCCCACAAGAAACTCAGCCCTTCCAATTCCCACACAAAATTTTCCTGCTCCAACTTTGGAAACCTGATCATTTTCCCAAGATCTTATTTAAAAATAGTGACTATGTACCTTTATTGGCTACCTCCCAAGCCACTTCAAAAAGAATAGCATTATCAAGGTCAAGTTCATCTTCCCAGTCCTCCAACCCAGAGAGGGAGGTCACGGACAGGCTGTGGGTCAGTGGCATGGCCTCAAGAGGATGAAAGCAAGGGCAAGAGGACTTGGGGGTGGGGAGGGAGTCTCGGGGCCTAACCCGGAGAAAGAGAAAGGAAGATGTGGTCAAAAGGCAAGCCAACATCTGCTCAGGACCATTGCAGCAGGTGACATTTTAGAGCTTTTCTGCATCTTAGTTCCTAGTTTTAACTAAACTCCCCCCCCATAAATGTCACGTGTCGGTTTTGTAACCTCGCCCAGCCGGCTGCCAACCTACAAATCTAAACCATTATAAGCCAATTTTTTTCTCCCTCTGGATCTTCCAACCCCTGATCTTTGAGATGCTTTTCTTTTAGTCTGGAGTAGCAGCAACAGCTGAGGAAAGGAACAGGGTAAGATGGTGGAAATTGCCTGGCATGGGGGAGGCTGCAACAGATTTATGTCCTGGAGCTTCCCAAAAGGGGTTCATTTGGGAGTTAGCCAGGAGACTAAGATTCCTGGGCGCAGCAAGGAAATGCTATATCATTAAAAGCAACTCTTTAAGACAATGGGCTAAAAGAAACGATGGCCCTCATCCCCGTTTTACACACTGGGTCCCTTATTTGGAAAGGGTGACGTGCAAAGGAAAGAACTGGTGAACAAAAGTTCCTTTAAGGGGCTGCAGGAAACAGGAACGGGGGGATGGGGAAAATCTCAGCTTTGGGGAGACCAAGTTTGTGTCTCTCAGTTGCCCGGGGGGAGGGGGTGTTGTGAGGGTACACTAATGACAAGGAAGCGGGAAAGCAACGTCACAAGATTTGCAGAGGAGCATTCAAGCTCAATCCCATGAGAAATCGGGGATGCAGGAAGGAGCTGGGAATAAATAAAGGGGGGGTGTGCATTTAAAAAAACAACCATCAGAGAGGGGGAGGAGCTGACATCGGGACGGTCGGAGGATTCCTGAGCTCCAGGATCGCTGCCAAAAACCCCGCTGCCGGACGGTCCTTTTTGGACCTCACAGTCTTGTTTTGACTGTGATAGTGGAGGGCACATCCTGACGATCCCAGGGACATCGCAAAGTCCCTGGTTGATCCAGGAGAAGCCCTTTTTCTAGCGGCGTGGCGGCAGCCATTGTAGCTGCTGAATTTGGGACAGCTCTGAAAGAAGAATCGACAGTGAGTCAATGAGGTG
This sequence comes from Ptyas mucosa, assembly GCA_012654045.1. Taxonomy (NCBI): domain Eukaryota; kingdom Metazoa; phylum Chordata; class Lepidosauria; order Squamata; family Colubridae; genus Ptyas; species Ptyas mucosa. The sequence continues at coordinate 4,246 of WNWU01006358.1, read as the reverse complement.
AGAGACTTTTAACTTAAATCAATATAAAAGAACACCCTGAGATTGAAGTGGAAATTAAATTGGCGATAAAAGGAAATTAAGCGGCGAAATTAAACTGGAGTTATTTCTTATTTTTAAACCATTTATACTGGTGGAGCTATAAATTTGTGTTTTGTTTTTGACCGGGATTGGATTGAAAAGGATTGACAGAATTGAGGCTGTTTTACATCTTTAAGCCTTTGTTCCTTTTATTTAAAATATTTTTTTCTTGGGATTTATTTTTTTCCCCTTCTTTTTCCGAAGATTGTTTTAATTTTTCATTTTGCTGACAAAGAACCCTTGGATTATATTAGCGGGGAAGAAAGGAGAGTGGGTAATACTGCCATCTGCTGGACTGGAAACTTTGTTATTCTTTTCTACTCAAGTAGCAAGTTGAAACAATTGTACTATATTTTGGCTACAACTCAAGGACTCTGAACTTTCTTGCAGATAAGATAGTTAGAAGCACATCTGAGGAAGTTGGAACTAACTGTATTGTTTACTCAGGTGCTCTTCGGGGAACTATCAGAAGTAGGAGTCTGAGGCAGAATGAGAGAGACTTGTTAATGTTTGGGCAGAAGTACTGCAGAAGAAATTGAAATCTTTCTCTATTATTTTTTTGTTCTTGCTAAGTGATAACTCTCTGTACTCTTCCCCTGCTTAAATATCTTTAATGGATTTTCTTTTCTTTGTTCATATATAAACGAGTTGGATTAAGGTGTACAAGTGCCTGAAGATTGATTTTTGATTTTGATTTTTTTTTCTTTAGTTGGCTATTTGGCTTTTTTTTCTAGTTTGGTTTTTCTCTAGCTTATCTTTATTGACATTGGGATTAATTTAAGTCTTTTTTAGAGTGGATTAGGGTATTGAAGAACCTGAAGAACTGTTTATTTTTCCTTTTTCCCTTCTTTTTTTTATATTCTCCTTTTTCTTGGCTTTTTCTTTTTTTTTGTTTTGGCTATTGGTGACTACTTGACAGAATGAGTAGAAAGGTAACGGCAGTTGGATCCTCCTCAACTATGCCCTCCTCGTCGCCATCTGGAGGACAGCGATCTATTCAGATGATGCTTCAGCAGGAGAAGGAGAAAGAAAAAGAAAGAGAGAAAGATACAACATTACAGATGATTCTTCAAGTAGTCCAGAAGATTGAACAACAATTAAAGACAGATGAAAAAGTGGCGAGTATACAACAAATGATGTTGAAATATGAAGAGAGACTGCAAAAACTTGAGAAAAATGAGGAGCAAAAGGAGGAAAAAATTAAAGATATAGACAATAGATTGGGAGAAGTTGAACGTGACAGGAGTGGACTAATTGGATGGGAGATGGACAGATCAGAATTTTATCTCAGATTTCAAAATGTAAAAGAAGAGAAAGAAGAGAATCTGGCAGAAATAATGATAGGAATTTTGGCAGAAGCACTAGAAATTACCAAGGAGAAGATGATGGATGGCGTGGATGAGATATATCGAGTTTATACTAGGTATGCAATGCGCAACAAGTTACCACAAGAAGTGCATATAAGGTTTACTAAGAAATCAATTAAAGCACAAATATTGCAGATTGCCAGAGAAAAAGCATTGAAGTATAAGGAGAAAGAAATTGTGGTTCTGAAGCAAATACCAAGAAAAGTGAGGGAGATGATGAGAGAATATCAATTTTTGACTAAAATATTACTTCCAAAAGGTGTGAACTACAGATGGCTGATACCAGAAGGATTAGTGTTAATGTGGCAACTCCAAAGATACAGAATAAATACAATAGACAAAGCGAAAGCATTTTATGCAGAATTCTTTAAAGAGAAGGGAATGGAAATGGAATTCCAAACAACAGTAGTACCAGTAGAATTTCAAGAAGAGGAATTAGCAATGATTGAAAAAGCAGAAGGAGCAGTAGGGGGGATTGTGGAGCACAAAGAACAGCATGAATTAAGATCAACGAGAGCAGTAAAGCCTGCATATAAATGTTGTGGCTCCGACCCCCGAGCCCATCGTATCGGAGGAAGAAGGCTCCGAACATGAAGGAGAGGAGCCGGCCAGGCCTCCCTCCCCCGGCCCCTCCTCTGACAATTCCTCAGGTGTCGGCCGAAGGAGAGGAGATTGGCCAGGAGCCAGGTGTCTCCGATCGGTCGGAGAGTGATGAGGGAGACAAGTTGTGGCTGGACCCACGTCAGCGTCGGCGTGCTAAACGATCACAGCAGAAGAGGACGCGTGCCAGGGATTAAGCTGAGTCACTGGACCACACCCCACAGGCTATATAAAGGAGGGGGGTGGCCGTTTAGATTCTGTGATGGATAAAGTTAATTCTTGCAAGCTTCTTTGGTGCAAAGCCTCAGTCTGCTGAAGGATTGTGAATTGGACTGTTTTTTCCCAGCCGGTGTGTATTGCATTTGTTATCTGGTGGAGGAACACCCCCCTTCTTGTTATAGTAAAGAACTTGGCAGCCGGTTCCCGTAGAGCTGTCAAGCCTCTGATAACGGAACGCTTGTGTGTGCCAATTATTTAACCCTCGACTGTCTGTGTGGGTTTGTGTGTGTGGAGGACGGGGACAGAACAATAAAGTATGAATATGGAAGAGAGAAAATTGATCTCAATAAACATAAATGGACTTAATTCAGTTGTTAAAAGAAGAAAGGTATTTCACAAATTAGAGAAATTAAAATTTGATATAATTTGCCTTCAAGAAGTACATATTAAAAAGCAACACAAACAGTTATTGGTACATTCAAAATTAGGGAAAATTTTTACATCATTGCCACAATGTAAAAAAAGAGGAGTTGTCTTATATATTAGAAATGTAATACCAGCGGAGCAAATATATGCAGATGACGAAGGAAGAATCCTGATGGTGGAGATAATAGATAACAATATGAAAGTTCTTTTAGTAGAAATATATGCTCCAAATAATGATCAAAGTGACTTCTCTAGAAAATTGCACATGAAAATAATTGAATTGGAATATGATAATATATGTATGATGGGAGATTTTAATGGAATAGTGGATGAAAATTTGGACTATAAAACACATAAAATAACAAGACATAGTAGAAAGATACTACCCAAATCTTTTTTTAAGATGGCTGAGGAAATAAATTTAAAAGATGCATGGAGAGATAGAAATGGAAAAAACAGACAATATACTTTTTACTCTGATAGACATTCATCTTGGTCTAGATTAGATATGATATGGACAACAATGGAATTGACTTTGAACATAGAACAAATTGAGATAGAAGCAAGTACCTGGGGGACTTCCGGTGGGACTGCCACATCGCCGGACGCTTCTTTTTGAAGCACCAGCCCAGGGCTCCGTAGAACCGCAAGAACAGCGACTATCAGCTGTCTTGCAGTTTGAAAACTTTCCCCCTGGTATGAGGGGGGAAAGTGAGTAGACGGGTGGGGTAGAGCTCCCTGAGAGTGCCAGATTTTACCCATAATCTGGCGCTCGAAGATGAGAGCTCCCCGTTTAGCCTGTCAGTACTCTGGACCCTGGATGCCTCTGCTTTGCAGAGCTAGATGTCGTTACCATCCCAGCAACCAACTTTAAACAAATATTCTTTGAATCAAGCTGGCGGAGCACAAGCAGTATGAATGAAACAGCAAGTATTTTTTTTTCTTTTAACTCCAAAGATTTACTTTCTTTAAAAGATTCTTCCTAAGCTGAAAGTGAAAGCAAGATGGCGTTTGAGTTTTAACGGGGCGTGAAGAAGTGAAAGCTAAAAGTAATTATTGATAAGCCCCTGTTTGAAACGTAAAACTCCTTTTTGAAAAGTGGATGAAACAAGAAAGGATGTAATAATAATAATTGAAGCAGCAATATAAATTACAAATTGTAAAGGGTCTCTTTTTTTTCCTTCTTGATACTCTTTTTTTTCTTTTTCTTTTTTTTTTTCTGTCCTTCTGGAAGGGAAGGAAGAAGGGGGGCAAGATGGCTGGTCTTTCTGAAAGCAAAGAAAGCAAAGAAGGGTTAACTAACCCTCAGATATGGTCTCATTTTGAGGAAGCTTGGAATTCAATTACCTCTGCTTTATTGGAAAGAATTGATACTATATTTCAAGCTTCTCAAGCTGGAAACAATGAAATACATGGAAATACTGAGTTGCAATCTAGCAGTGGGGGATTGAATGAAGAGTTGGGAGACAGAAAAGAACAAAAACAGACCATAGCAGTTTTTACTGAGGAGAGAAAGATGAATGCTGTGCAGAATAAGGAGCAAGAAATTTTGGAAG
>WNWU01006357.1:0-13095 GCA_012654045.1 Ptyas mucosa | reverse complement strand
GGTTTTTTAGCCAGGAAAGGAAGCTGTTCCTTTTGGTAGCAGAAACACTAGATAAACTTTTACTAACCTTTCCATTAGTAGAAGGCCCCAAAGGAAAGCATTACTGATGGACCTGGATCTGATGGGTTCAAAGTGCTCCATTGTCCCAATATCAGCTCTTCAGCCACACCATCCTGTAGCTGCTATAATTAATGTCCTGACTGGTTTCAATAGGGGTGAATTAACAATAAAAGGGAAATCCAGAATCTCAGCTGAATAGGCAGCTTCTTCATTTTGAGATTTATACTGACTGCCACATCCTCAGAACCTCACAACCATCAGAGATAAAACATTTTCTTCCAGTATTTATGCTTGTGAGGCATAAGTAATTCTATAGTTTCTTTGTTTTAAGAAAGAGCAAAGGCTAAGGTGACCAGATTTTAACATTGGTAAAGGGGGACACCACTGACCGTGGGATGGGGGGGGGTCTTGATTAAAAATTTGGTCTAAATGGAGCAACATAGAACGCAAAAATAGTATTGTAATATATTTTTTTAAATTTCAACATAAGTACAATTTACAAATATAATAAATAAAAAAATATTATGTATAGTATTATTTTATTCTATGGGGACTACTCAGAGGGCTGAAAAAAGTCATTTCTGACAGGTCCTCGCACTTTTGACTGGTCTTCACACTTATAACCATCCACACATTTATGCCGGTGCAGCATTCTTAGCAACCATGTCACTCATTTCACAACTGCTTCTCTTCACCATGGTGATAAAATAAGGCAAAAACGTAAAATGTGAGGACAGTCGTAAGTTTGAGGACTGGTCAAAAGTGCGAGGACCAGTCACAAATAACCTTTTCAGCCCTCTGAGTAGTCCATGTGCATAAAAGGATACAGCAATAGAGAGGGATGAAGGAAGGGAAGGGAAATTAGAGTAGGAGTGAGGGTAAGAGGGGGAGGAAGAGAGGAGGAGAAGGAGAAAGGAAGAGGAAGTAGGGAAGAGAAGAAGGGGGGAAGAGAAAGTAAGAAGGAAAGAAAAGAGAGAGGTGGTAGGTTTGAGGAGAAAGATTGCTGTACAATAAAAAAGATGAAAGGGAAGAAAGCCAACCCCAAACAAATATAAAGATATTAAGATAAAGAATGAATTGTTAAACTTTAAAGAATAAAAGAGAACAAATATGAATAAATAGCAATAATTAGAAACACACATACAAACATAATGTAAATAATGTGGGTTCAGCTAGATGACCACTGAAGGACCCTCTTTATTCACCGTATTGTAAGAAAGAAAATGTGCTTGTTTGAGAGAAACGTGCTTGCTGGAAAGTATATTAAAGGCAGTTAAACCCCATTATTGGTAATATATCTTCTGAGGAGGCCTAGCTGTCACGGAAAGATAGCCATATAGAGAATGTCTGAAAAGGCTCACTATCAACCACACAAAGACATGTATGGGGCAAAGAGTTAATTATCACCTAAGGACAACAGTAAAAACTCCATTAGTACTTACAGAACTTAGGAAAGTGGTCCAGCTGAAAATAATCTTATAAACTAGAAGCTAATGGTTTAGCAATGAGGAAGTGTCCATTATTTTATAACAAATGTATGGAACAACTATATGAGGTCATGTATTTGATACCAAATGTAATTTTACCATATATGGAAAATGTATTAGATCACCAACTCCTTTGTCTTGAAAACATATATAAGCTGTTGCGTCAAAGCTCTTGGTGGTTCAGACTTTGAAGTATGAATCTGCTCTGAACCTTGCACAATAATAAACTGGCTCTGACTGACCCGGAATGTTGTTTGGTCCCATCATTCCATAACATTTTCTGGCAACTTCCACGAAGGGACTAAGGAACAAAGACGTTTGTTCTGCCTGACAGCTGCCCCAGCGGGGATCGACACCTTCCCAAGGAAAAGTTCACTGGCTAGCCATTAGGACTCCATTGAAGTCTACAAGAACCTTTCAGTGAGGAGGTGCCGTAAACCCGCTGCCAGGAGCAGACCAAGTCAAGGATCCAAAAGGTCAGCCAGACCCAGAAATTTCAACAAGTGGCCAAGAAGGAAGAAGCCGGCAGAGTGAGTATATGTAAGAGGGATAGCCACCGACTTTTCGGTGAAGAGGGGGCCCGATCACCCTCCTAGGAGATTAGGCATCATCCTAAAGTCTCTTGTTAGAATTGTGGGGGTGGTTAAACGGTCACAGTTCTCAAAGATAGCCGTTGGAACTTTCCGGTGTCCTGAGTCGGCCGTAGTGTTTTATTAGGATGGGTTGGGGTAATTGTGTCCCTAGGACACTGTTACAATTTAGGTTAGAAGAGTGCTTTTAGTGAGATCAGTGACAGATCAATCAGAAAGCAGTTTCCCTTTGGCTTAAGAAATGTCAGATGAAATGTGTGAAAGTGTGTTTGATGCAAGAGAAAAATAAAACCAACAGAAAGATAGTTAGAAACAAAGTTTTCAGTCAGGAGAATGAGGAAGAAGAAACAGAAGAAGAATTTAAACCCATTAGTTCTCAAATTCAAAGCCAGACAAGTTTGAAGAAGGCAGAAACTCTGCCTCCCTTAAGGGAACTTTTGAGTCATGGAACTGATGCCCAGCGACAGTCCATCATTCGTCCCTTGTTCCAATATCAGCCTTGCAAAACTAAAGATCTACTTAATTGGAAACAACATTATGGCCCATTTAGCAAGAAGCCCAATCAAATAGTGGATCTATTCAGTACAATAATGCAAACTCATAGACCCACATGGGGAGACATCTCCCTGGAGGACTGAGAAAAAATAGAAATACAGTGCAAAAAAAACAAAGGCCACAGCAGCTGCAGAAGTAGATCCAAATTGGAATCCTAATGATGACCAACACAAGACTCTATTAGGTGCCTACCGCCTCTTATGCATAAATGTTTTACGAGAGGCAGCAAAAGGTCCCGTTAATTATGCCAAAACCGCCACTATACTCCAAGAAAAAGATGAGAGCCCAGAGATTTTTTTGGCCAGACTAGTAGAATCCTGCAATAGAATTGACTGTGATATGTCTGGTCAGCCTGCAAATTAAGTAAACATCTTAGCTTGAAGCTGGGAGAAATGGAAAGTAGTTAAGGCCCACAAATCTTATTTATGATTTAAACTGCTCTTTGAGTTTTCCCACTGCTTTAAGAATAAGCTATAGGTTGCCCAAGGAAATAAAATTAAAACAAAACAACAAAAACAACCTCCACAGGTCTGGAAATGTTTGATGGTATGAGTGTATGTGTGTAATCATTTCCAAACCTGCAGGAAATATGAAATCTTCTAATAACAATACACAAAAGTTTATTTAGAAAATGGGACGCATTGGCTTGTGAAAAGAGCTTCCTGAAATAATTATGATTGGTTTGCATGAAGGAAGCAGTGAATGAAATTGTTTGTATGTGAAATTGGTTTTTAGAAAAAGTCTGATTGCAGTACAAATGTGAATGTGCGTGTGTGAGATGTCCGGACTGAGATCTGTGAATGCCTGTGTGTTGAGGATGTGGAAGGAGGTTAGAGAGAGAAACGCAGAGGGTTAACCCCCCTCCCTTGGAGGAGAGAAGGGGGGGCGGGCAGGCTGCGGTTTGTATTCTTTTAAACCATTTTTTTCTCTCTGCTGAGAAAGGAGGGGGAAATGGGTGGTCTGCAAATAAAGCTTTTCCTCTCACTGTGTTGGTTTCTTTCCTTTGCATATAAAAGCTATGCAGATATATTTTCTTTTCTGCTCTGAATACAATTTTGATTTTATTTTCTTCTGGAAATTTTTGAGGTTTAAAATATTTAATTAAACCTATATAAAGGAAATTAGTTTGGAGATTTTCTGAATCTGGTTTGCATTTTATTAAAGGCAGAGAATTGACACTGAAGTTTGACTCTTTTCTGTCTTTATGTCTGCCTGCAGTTTACATACTTAGCAGACAAGGTGCTCTATTCTATGGCACATTTGTTTGTTTCTTTGTTTGTTTGTTTGCGTGTTTGTTTGTCAGCAGCACAAGTTGCTGCCCTTTTAGGAATTGTTACAGAGATGAGTTAGAAATTACAATATGTAGTGTTGGAAGATAGGAGAAACTTTATATTAATAGAGCAGGGAAATTAAATTCCCTAAAAGAAGCTGAAACTCAAGCAGAGTTTCAGCCCCCACGTTTATCGATGGGCCATTAAGAAGCTGGAACCACGGAGGACTTCCGGTTCCGGTCCCGGAGGCAACGGACACTGATCGGGCTAGCTCTGGCCCCAGTGTCCGATCCCCCCCATCTGGAGGCCCTATGGGCCAAACGGCCTAATATTGGGCCATTTGCCATTTGAGGGCGGCTCACCAGGGGTCCCCTGCCTCACATCCAGGGGCCAGGAGGCCGACGCTGGTGCGCCCGAGGCTCCAGCGGGGGAGGGAGGCGATCGGCAGCCTTTTCTGGGGCCGCTGAGGCGCCACAGCGCCTAAGGGGACCGGCGCTTACCTGCAAGACACAGCGGACTGGGAGCTGATCGACCGGAGAGTTGAGGTGGCATGACGGAGTTTTAACTGCAAGGAGCAGAGAGCTGACAAGGCATCCTGGAGGTGAGAGGGGGGGTTGGAGTTCCCCCCCCCTTGTAGCTGGAAAGGTGCCCTGGCTGAGAAGTAGGGGGAAAGAAATGGAAAAAAACCCCTTCCTTTGCTGACTTTTTCTTGAGGATGGCTGAATTAGAATTTGTTAAAGAGGTCTGGTGGCCTCTCTTCCCGGTGGAGAGCTATGGCGGCGGTCCGACTTCCTGCTTCTTTATTTACGACTGAAGACATTACCCACCTCGAGCTTCCTGTTTGACCTACTCTGCACTCTGGACTCATTGCTCCTGTGAGCGCCCACTGGTGGATACTGGAAAAATTACACTGACTGTCAATCCCTCTTTCTTTCCTGGAGGCTTGTTTTTTGGGATTTTTCATCTTCTATCATTGCAAGATGGCCAAGGGCCACAAATCAACAGCAGCTGACATGGAAAAAATTTTGGAAAGACTGGCAAAATGGGATCAGAAATTGGATAAATTGGATGATTTACAAAAAGGATTATCTGAAATTAAATCTGAAATGACACTTACGAAAAAAGATTTAAATGATGTTCAACAGCTGGCAGAGCAAAACAAGAAGAAGATGGGGGGTCTGGAGGGGGAGGTACGGGCACTCCAGTGGGTGGAAGAAGGGAGAGGAAATGCAATGCTAACTTTACAATTGGATAAGATGTCTTATTTTCTCAGGTTTCAAAACGTGGAACAACTCGACCAGGAAAACTTGAGAGAAGTGATGGTCAAAATGTTGGGTGAATTTCTTGAAAGAGATTTGGAGTCTACTGGAAGGGATGTGGATCTGGTGTATAGAGTAAACTCACAATTTGCAATTTTACATAGTGTCCCAAGAGAGGTCCATATTAAATTTGTAAGAAGGGAACTGAGAGATGAGATATTGAGAAAACAAAGACTGGGGGTGCTGGTGTATAGGGGCAAGGAGGTCACCATCCTAAAGCAGATTCCCAGACAGGTACGAGAATTAAGGAGAAAATATTATTTTTTATCAAACAAGTTGTACCTTAAGGGAGTAGGCTTTAGGTGGTTGATTCCGGAGGGTTTGATGATTTTCTGGAAGGACAGTAGGAAGAAAATTAATAACGTAGCGGAGGCTAAGGCCTTTTTTGAGCAGCATAAGCCCTTCCTAGAGGGAGAAGATACAGGAGCTGAAGAGGGGGAAGTATTAGATGAACAAGGAGCGGGGGCAGGTGGGGCTGTGGCGGCCCGGGAGGAGGGGGGAGGCCAGGCCATGGTTCTAAGAGCTAGAACTAGGAAGTGAAGAAAGGAGGGGAATCTATTATCTAATGTTTTTTTTTTGAAATCTCTTTTTACTCTTTCTTTTCACTGTACTTTGTATAATATTTTGGCTATTGGCTTTTTTTGTTTACATAATTTTTATATAATCCGGTTGTTTGTTTTGACTTAACATAATAACGTCTGTTGTGTGAGAATTTAAAAAAGAGAAAATAATAATTTAAATATCTTTTTTATAAAGATATTGAAAATTCAACATATTGTAAACTATAATATTGTATATTTTTAACCAATAAAAACTTTTCTTATAAAAAAAAAAGAAGCTGGAACCACCTTATTTTCCACAACAAAGGAAGGACAAAATTACAGGGTTCTACAACATCCAAACTGCTTGGGGTAATTGCCCTCAATAAATATCGGATCATGGCTTCTCCTTGTGTATATTTTTGAAAAATAAACCCGAAGATGCATTTTCTAATTAAACTCATATTTATTGTAAAGAAAATAAAATGTTTCACTATCTAAATTAGTTACATTTTGGCAAAGATCCCCAGCCTGACCTTCTCTGGCTGGAAAACAAAGAAAAGCTTTTTAGATTTAAACACCATAAAACAAACACACACACACGTTAAAGAATTCACATGCCAAATCAAAAGAATTTCAAAGGAACTTTAAAGGGTCACATAGAAAATCAAAAGACATTTTAAGATATATATATAAGCTATTAAATATGCAAAAATATGCAAAATATGCAAATTACATTGTCAACCGTACTTGGAGTAGTGTAATAAATCAGACTCCTTTGTTCATGTTGTATGGGTACAAGCCCGATCTCAAAAACCTCCATATTTTTGGTTCATACGCTATGGTGAACATTCCCTTAGCTCAAAGAAGGAAAGGAGGTCGAGCAGCAAAGAGGATGAGATTTATAGGTATTGATGATAATTCAAAGTGGAGCAAATTTATTGACTCCAAACATGTAATAGTGATTTCCCAATCTGCTAATTTTAAGGAAGATGCTGACTGGTCCAGGATTCATTCCAATGATCCTGGAGTTTATTTTCCTAGAGATGATGCTGCTGATGCCACACAGTCTGATGATCAAGATTCACAGGCAAATGTTCCATCCACTAGTTCTTCTCAACCTGATGTTCCATCTTCGCAAGCCACGGATGCTGACGCTAGCAATGATGGTGAAGACGAGGACGAAATGGAAGAATGGATGACTGTTCCAAGGTATTCCAAGAGGGCCACAAAGAGGATCCCTCCACAGCGATATTCGTGGCAACTGACAAAAGCACCCTTGCCGTTGATTTGTAACTGGCAAGTGCGAAAACAGAATTTTGTTTCTTGTTCATCTACTGAGGCTGAATATGCTTGTGTTTCAGATGCATGTAATTCTCTAACATAGTTTGATGCTTTGGTCACAGATATCTGGACACACCTGATTCGACCGATCACTGTGATGGAAGACAATGAATCTGTGGTTTATATTTCTGACTCACGTTTCACGGGTTCTAGGTCCAGATACATTGACATCCATTATAAAAATATCAAACAATTAGTGAAACAAAGTTTTGTAAAATTGTAGTATGTGCCTACACATGATCAGATTGCTGATATGCTCAACAAACCACTTCCAGCAGCTCAGCACGAGTATCTGCGTAAAAAGATGTGCCTTAACTAATGGCTATACCTGATGCCTGCTCAACTGACAAAGAAGGGGTTGTCACTGTGTTCTGTGTATTTGCCAGCTGAGCTTCCATCCTGAGATTTATGGTAGCTGCCAGAGAACCTTATCACAGAGATAAGACTGTCTTGTGATATCTGAGCTACTGCGCATGTCCACATTCTTTCTTTTCTAACTTCCTGATTTACTTCCCCTTTGTCCGTCTGTGAGATATCAACTGTCAGCAAAATGTAGGTAGCCACGTTTTTTTAATAATATAATAAAATGTTTCTTAGAATACATTTGGGTTTTCTTTCTTTAGAGTATACAGCAAGGAAAAACAAGATCTGTCTGTCTCTTATCAAGAGCAATTACCCCAGGGGGGCAAAGGGGCTGATTCACGCTCTGACATATAATGTTCTGTATACAAATATGTAAATATGTAAATATAGATACGAATAGAGAAAAATAAGAAAAATAGAAAAATAACCCACCGATGTAATAGCTTTAAGACTGAATCGATGTTTCTTTGTTTCGTATGTTGTCTTAATGTATCTATGTTTGTTTGTACATTTTTTTATCAATAAAAACTTTTAAAAAATATATCATCAGTATTAGAAGGGAATAGAGTTTGCTTTTATTTTCATATACTAGTGTTTTACCCTGTCAGTGTTGATCAGTTGCTTCACAAACAGTGTTTTGATTGGTGCCAAGTCTCTACAGCTTCAGGCAGAGAAGGGCTATTCTGCACCCCTCCCTCAAATGTTCTTTAAAATACAGAGTTTCCCAGCATTCCTTTAGGAACCTCCAACATGCAAACTGTAGTTACTCATCCTAAAATGAATCCTCTTTACAGGGAGCTTCAAAATGTGCTGTTTGCTGGGAAGATGTGTAGCTAAAAGTCAGTCTACATTTAGTGTACATCTGACTTTGGGGATATTTCTTCATAACAAAACAAAAGTGTACTTTCTGTGCAGTTCACACCCCTTGTCCCCGCTGGATCTGGATGTCACAAAGCAAAGTCCAAATTCTGTAATTAACCCCCGCACCCCATTTTGATTGGCAGAGTGCTGTAGGAGGCTGAGTGCTGTCACATCTCTTGGCCACAACCACCCAGACATAATGTCAGGTGTGCCTCCATTCAAAACTCATGAAAGAAAAAACCCACCTCCATGTTTGTAAAGAAAAGTACTTTTACTGAGTATGAACTGAATGCAGCGAAAGAAAAGCAAAGCCTGAGGCAATAGGCGTAAAAATTACATATTGAAAGCATCCCCAAACCCCTCCCTGCCAAGGACCCAAGTTGAGTGTCCAATCCACATCTCCCCAAGGTGTCATGTGGGGTACTTCTTCAGATGGCCCCATCTATCTGTTATGCCGGAATAGTTGACCTTGACAGCTATCAGTTCTCTCTGCAGCTTCTATGAAGACAGTGAAAATTTTCCTTTTTTGAGACATCTCCACCAGCTCACTTCCCACCCACCCCCACAAATATCAGCAATGCCTCCCGCATCCTGTTACAATGGCAGCCAAAAACAAGCAAGCATCATAGAGGCTGACACATGCCCATCCAGCCAGTCATTAGGGCAGACAACCAGTTGTTAAGTTATTTGAATCCCACCACTGACCCTTCCTTTTTCAATCTTTATATTACTGTATTTTTTTTACCTTTTGCAACCCAAACTTGCATCCTCCTGACTTAGTACAATACAAAATCCCAATACTTCTTTATGCCGACAATGACACTATCATTTCACCAATTGGACTGAAGGGAGCTATGCCAGCAATATTAAAATATTGTAGACAAAATAATCTGGTCCTCAATTTTGATAAATCGAAAATCCTAATTTTTGGCAAAAGAGCTATTCAATACTCCTGGAGAGTATTGAAGAGCATAACCTAGAATAGGTCAATCTATTTAAATACCATGGGGTGGTTTTCCATATCAAAGGTACTTGGAAGGCACACCTGGACCACCCAATGAAATCAGCCTTTTGGTCCTCAAATGCCTTTTTTTTTTGTATGCAGGCCGAGGACAATTAATTCCTGCAGCTTTAAATTTTTTTGAAACTAAAACAACATTTTTGAAACTAAAGCAACAGATAGATGAGGCCATCTGAAGAAGTACCCCACATGACACCTTGGGGAGATGTGGATTGGACACAACATTGGCACAAACATTGGCACAAATTCTTTATGGGACAAAAACAGGATTTATTTATTTATTTATTTATTTATTTATTTATTTATTTATTTGTTTGTTTGTTTGTTTATTTATTTGTTTGTTTGTTTATTTAGAAGAAAGAATCTCTGGAAACCATACAAACAAAATCCCTTAAAAGAACTACACTCATATGGAGGGAGGTGAGCAGTGGTTACCAGTAACTGTGAGAGGGATCTTGGAATCCTAATACACAATCACTTAAGTATGAGCCACCAGCATGCAGCAGCAGCCAAAAAAGCCAATGCAACCCTGGACTGCATTAATAGAGGGATAGAATCAAGATCATGTGAAGTATTAGTACCACTTTACAAAGCCTTAGTGAGATCTCACTTTGAATACTGCATTCTATTCTGGTCAGCACAATATAGAAAAGATGTTGAGACACTGGAAAGGTGAATAGAAGAGCAACAAGGATGATTAAGGGGCTTAATCATCTTTAATTCCTGCAACCTTTCTTCAGTGAAGAACAGCAGTGTTCCAAGATTTGAGGGGCTGCCACAAAAATGATGAGGTCAACCTATTTTCCAAAGCACCAGAAGGAAGACAAGAAACAATGGAGAAAAGCAACCTGGAACTAAGGAGAAATTTTCTAATGGTGAGAACAGTTAGCTAGTGGAATAGCTTGCCTTCAGAGGTTGTAGGGGCTCCATCACTGGAAGCTTTTAAGAAGAGACTGGACAGCCAGTTGTCTGAAATGGTACAAGATCTCCTGCTCAAGCAGGGGCTGGACCAGAAGACCTCCAAGGTTCTTTCCAACTTTGTTATTCTATGTTCTATGTTCATTCCATGTTCCCTTATTTTTCCCTTTGTCTTAGCAAGTTAATAGCAAATAAAACCAGGAAAAAAGTTGCCCTTCATAGTGCTATTGTCAAGTGCTAACATGGGAGATCATGGTTTTCCATGATTTTAAGAGATTATGTATTTATTGTATATTGATCTTAAAAAGCTGGGTTATTATGTAGTACAAATACATGAAAATAGTTTGGTAAGCTTTTGATGATTTCACTATTTGTGTAACAGATGTTGGGACAGATCAAATTCCTATTGGAAAAAAACAAGGGAAAAGTTCAGAAGTCCTTTATTGAACAGAGTAGTCTGAGGATTCAGTAGAAAGAGTAGCTGGGCTCTTCCTACTGCATTGCTTTGAAATACATGCTGGAATCATTTCAGATTTCAAAATTCCTTGTAATTTTTCTTGAAGACTCCTTACTGAAAGGAAATGGATTGGACCAGAGCAATTTTAACTTTATTCCTATTTATTTTTGCAATTATGTTCCTTTTGAAAAAGAACAGTTCCAGGAATAACAGCTCCCCCAATCTCCCTCCGGGACCCAGAACTATACCTATTTTGGGAAATCTGCACATGATGGATCTGAAGAGGCCTTACAGAACAATGTTAGAGGTAAAACCTGATAATTAACAAGTCTCTTTACCATTATTTGTCAAAATGTGTTGGGATGGGACAAAAACCTTATAACTTGGTCGAGTAAGTCTGATGTGCTCCTTGATGGTGTTTACTATATATGGAAATGTTCAAAAAGTGGAGATTTAGCTGATATCTGAATACATTTAAATATTCTGGAAGGATTATTTCAAGAAAATCTTTTTGTTAATCAATGTAAAATGTTCTAATTGAATAAATAATTTTCTGATTATTTAGATTTGCAGAAATGTTCAAATCCTAAGGAGCCTTTGGGGAAATATAAATGCTCTTAAGCTTGAATGACTGGAGATGTACTTAAAGGAACTCCCATGTTTGCACATTTTAAGCAGAATTATAAGTCATTAAATCGATTTCTGCAGTGGCCAATACACAACCAAAATTAAGAATAAGAAGTAATGGATGGGAACTTGTTAAAGAGAGAGACAATCTAGAAGTTAGGACATATTTTCTGACAGTGAGAACAATTAATCAATGGAATAACCTGCCTCTTGGAGTTGTGGGTACTCCACCACTGGAGGTTTCAAAAATATATTGGATAACAGTTTGACTGGGATGGTATAAGGCTCCTGTCTTGAGTAGAGGGTTGGAATAGAAGACCTCCAAGGTCCCATCTAGCCCTATGATTCTATGATTCATAGAATGTCCTGCACAGATGATGTTGTTCTAACATATTAGAACCCTTTTCTCAACTTTATAAGCATTTCTATTGTGAGGATCTTTTATTATATAAGCATTTTTAAATGGTAAATATAGAACATATGACAATTTTAAAAATATAAAGAATAATATACCATCACAATTCTCAAAAGAATAGAAAAAGGAAATAACATTATATGTGCCTCTGAATTTTGACATGTAGTTTCGTAAATATCTTCTACATATGTGATTCCAATTATCGATTAAAATTGTCTCTTTGATTCCCTTCTGCTAAATTCCAGTGGTCAAAAGAATATGGTCCGGTATTCCGTATCAAACTGGGATTGCAGGAGATGGTGGTGCTGACTGGCTATGAGATGGTCAAAGAGGCTCTCGTGAACCAGGCAGAGGCATTTGCAGAGAGGCCCTTTGTTCCCATTTTAGAAGATGCAACAAAAGGGTTTGGTGAGTTATTTCATTTTGGGTTGTAGTTGACAAACCTTTCAGATGTGTGATCGGTATAGATTTTTTTCATTTGAGGTTTGCACCAGAAGAATGTCAGATGAGTGAAATAGCTTCTGAAAATCCAACCAGGATGAAAATCCAACTAAAATCTTTCTTGTGCCACTGTGGCTTTGTCCCTCAGTGCCAATGGAGGTAACTTCAGAATAAAAAGCTGTGTCAATATCGTATCAAGCCCTTGAACCTCACATGCTGCTCACCACCCTGTTTCATTCTGCGTATTGGCAAATTTGGGGGTGGGGGATGGGTGTTTGAGGAATTGCACAGGATAGCAAAAGCAGAGGATAAAGGAAATGGAGTATAACTCTTTAACACAAACTGAAACACCTTTCAGCACTGGTTGGCTGCTGCCGATTTGGACTGGTTCAAGCGAACCAGTAGTTACGACCTGCGGGTGGGCCCGAATGGGCCTGCCATCCACCCACCTGCCCAGGCACAGTCCCATCCTCTATTGCTGTGATTTTGATGCCATATCAGGGGTGAAATGCTCCCGGTTTGGACCAGCTTGGCCGATTCAGTAGTGATGATGGCTGGAGCTTCAGAAAACTGGTAGCAATAATCTCTAGTGGCCCCACCCCCACCCACCCAGTTGCCCACTCAACAAGTGCACTGGGGCCCCCTTGCTTTCCGCCTCCATGCGCTGCACTTGGAAGGGGCCGCCGCTGCCACTTTCATCACTGCCACTCTCACCGACCACCTCCCTGCCTTTCTGCAGACATCTGACTGCCCCACTGGAGTAGTGCCGCTCCATCGCCATTTGCTTTCTTCCTTCTTCTGCCGCAAAACGAAAGTGAACGGTGACG
>WNWU01006356.1:0-11500 GCA_012654045.1 Ptyas mucosa | reverse complement strand
TTTCTTAAAATTGTCCTGAGGTTGAGATATCATAAAAAATCCCTTCAAGTTTGTTGTCTTATCCTTTAGCTTAAATTTATAGTCCTGTTTCCACCATTTCTTGCTTGTATAATCCAGCAGACCTCTGTAACCCTGATTCCACCATTTCTTCCTTGTATAGTCCAGCAGATCCATCCTTTGTGTGGCAGACCTCAAATTAGCAAATAAATCCTCCTCTTGTAATAATTTATTCAGTTGCTGTTCTTCCAAAAAGAAATGTAAAATATCCACCACAGCTTCCATTTGTACCAAATCTCCCAGCATACAGATCCCTGCAGCTTGTACTTCAATCTGTAAATTCTGCTGTATAGTGTCCTGTGGATTCCCCAGCAGCACTTCATTATCAGACTTCTGTTCAGTTAAAACCAACAAATTAGAAATAATAGTGTCTGAAAGTTCTTTAAAAATCTTTGCAATTTCAATTCGAATATCTTCTATTTTTAAAGGTCCAGCTTCAACCATTATTTCCACTTTTACTTCCATTCCAGCTCCAGTCTAAATGTTTTCTGTAGGTCTTTGTCTGCTACAAATGTAACAGGCTTTAACAATCACTTTCACTAGACGCCATTTTTTTTCTGACAGTTTACCCGGAGTTAAAGTTTAAACAGTCCCAAATTACACTCTCCTGCTCTGCTTAGCCAGCTTCATAATCCAATTCAGAAAATAGAAAAAAAAAATTTTTTTAAATCCAGCATCTTAAAATGTTACCCCAAATGTTTTTAGTTGCTTGGTGTGGTCGCGCCGTTTCGCTCTGCTTCAGCAGAGGCGTTCCAGGTCCGGAGCTGCTTGGCTGGCTTCTGGGGAGCTCCTCTTCTTCGCACCCCAGGATTTTTCCTGGGGGGCTTTGAGGAGCTCTACCCCCACCAGCCGGCTCTTCGGTCTCCCCCTTTGCCCGGGGGAAACCTTTTGGAACCTCCCCACAGCGCTGAACAGCTGTTCGGGGGTTCTTACGTAACCAGGAAGCGGGCACCTAATCCTAGGTGTCTTCAACGAGCGCGGAGCCACCGGAAGTCGTTCGAATATCATTTTCAACGTTGGCCTGACTTAGCTCGAAAAGGAGAAGTTGAAGCTAGAAGATTGCTTTTGCACTTACAACAACACAACAATCATGTTAATCAATTAAGGCATTTTATGCAAGAGTGCGGACCACCCCCTATGATTACAAACCAGGTGATAGAGTGTGGGTCACACATTGGACAGCTGAACCTTTAAAACCTATGGAAAGGACCATATACTGTTGTGCTGTGTTCACCTCTTGCAGTTAAGCTGTTAGCAGGCAAATCCTGGATCCATTGGACGAGACTAAAGCCAGCGAACCAGAGTGATCCAGTGACGTATCAGGTGACCAGGACAGAGAAACCTTTGATGTTGCAGTTCAAGAAAAATACACCCTACTGAGTTCAACCGGACGAACTCTCTACGTACAGTGGTGATCATCAGCCTTGCTGAACCACGCACGGCGGAAGCTTCGTAAGGATGACTACAGCCTTCACATTGTAGATATACATCTTATTAGCTGTAATATAAGACGTTCTTACACATACTAATGTTAGAGGAAGATTGGGTGTGGGGACTCTGGGCAGCTACAATCCTAGCCCTTTCTGTGGGAAGTCTAGGACTGAGGTTGATACTGCTCTTTCCCAAGTTACACATATCCCTAACCCTCTTCCTGACGTGGCGAGTTTGTGAAATAAGGGTGCTGTGATATTAAGGCCCTATGTGTGTTGAAAGGAAATGATTATTTTTATGGTTTTGGATGTTTTTAGCAAAGGGTCTACTAAGTATTTATATCTTGCACAGTAGTTCCCAATGTTGTGTCAGTGTCCAAGACATCCCCCTTGTCCCTGCGGAAGGATTTGAAGATGTCAAGAATCCCAGGGGACCTAGCAGCATCAGGACACTGAATAGGGACACTTTAGGTCAAGTACGCTCCCGCCAAAAACGCATTGTCTATGCACGGGGTCGTTACTTTAGACCTAACCCAACTCCACAACCTAAGGTTCCTTCCTTGACATTCCCAGCTGAGGGGGGAATAGATAAGGAAAATGGAGCCTTGCAACAATTACACAAAGGAGATTACATATCAAGGATTCTGGAATTAAGTCAAGATCTTGTTAATCAATATGACCCTAACTTAGGTCAGAAATGCTGGTTATGTCTATCTGCTGACCCTGCATCTTATCATGCTATTCCTGTTCCCCTTATGGGACATGTTCAGAAGAGGGTCCCCATACTCATTCCATTGTTAGTGCTTATAGGGATGGGTTCTGCTGTTGGGACAGGGGTAGCAGGACTCACACACTCAGTAGTACAGTTTCAGCAAATATCGGAGGAACTTCAAGGAAGTCTGAATCGTATTGGTGGCACCTTGATTGAGGTCCAAAATCAAATAGATTCCTTAGCCGCTGTGATTCTACAAAACCGACGTGCTTTAGACCTCCTGACAGCTGCAAAAGGTGGAACATGTGTATTTTTGGGAGAATACTGTTGTTTCTATATGAACAAGTCAGGTGTGGTCAAGGAAGGTGCTAAGGAATTGCAGGATAGGGCGTCCAAGATAGGTCAGAGGTTACAAACAACTGACATGTGGTTTTCTTGGGTGCCTGGATCCGGATGGATTAAACAAATGATATTCTTGTTCATATGTGCAATAGCTGGTCTAGTGTTCATTCCATGTGTAATCCCCATACTCAGGCAGCTATCAATCAGAACAGTAAAGGAGATTCAAGTTGAGAAGGAACTAGCTCTGAAAGAACATTTTCTTAATCAACTTGGTCCCTATCCTGTGGCAGTCCAGACAGATTCTGAGGCAGACCCATATGTGGTAATGGGACTGATAGAAAGACGGAGAGAATCTCCCTGAGAATCAAGAGAGTTAAAAACAATCATGAATAAACCTGTCCTTTGCTTTCTTACTTATATATTTTGTTAGTACCTTATGTATGGTAGATTTGTTGATTGGAACTTTGTATACTCAGTAGTACCTTAATAATAGAATAGTGGAAGTTTCTGCATAGAAAAACTTCCAGAGGGGGGAATAAAGTAGGAAATTTGGGTCCAGCTAGATGACCACTGAAGGACCCTCTCTAATAATAATGATGATGATGAATGCGGGACCTACTAAATGACCACTGGACATCTTTCTAGTATTCATTTCCAAATGTATCCAGTGGATAAGTAAAAGAGCCAGCCAAATTCCTCTGTATAAGCAACATTCTGTAATAAGGGCCTCTCGCTTGTCAGGAGGAGCGATATCTTGGGTGATATACTGTTTGAAGGTTATAAATGTCAAGGATGCCAAAATAAGACAGTGAGTCTCATTCAACAAAGATAATATTGAATACATGGTACGGTAATCTTCAGAACAGTTATAATTGTTTGGCAAGACATGTAAGAACTTCTAATCAGGAAGATGTCATTTCTTGTAACAAATGTTTTTAGTAATTAAAACGGCTGAGTTCACAGAATCCTTTGTTTGAAACTGTATAAAGACCAGGGTCCCCGACCCATAAGTTGTTCAGACTTCCAGGTACGAATCGGACTCTGAACCTATTGCAATAAATCTGATTCTGTTTGCCCTATGGGATGTTTCTCAATCTCTTCATTCCATAACACAACAATCCTTAAAGGGAAAGGCTTCTTTTTTCCTTCCAACAAATCATTATAAAGACCCACAATCCTACCTGGCAGGACTTGGAACAGTTGATGACCACTCTCCTTAATGGTGACGAGAGAGAGAGAGAGAGATTAAGTAGTGTCATTGGTAAGATTTTAAAACCCACAGACAGGGGAAACCTCCAGGCTATATTAGACCAACGGTTTCTAAGACAAGACCCACAGTGGGAACCCTATAATGACATGGTTCACCTCCAAGATTATCAAGCATTAATCCTACAAGGTTTAGAACAGGCTGCTAACCCTCCAGTGAACATGTCCATGCCTTCCTTGGTAATACAAAAGACTGAGGAAAGCCCTGAAGCTTTCTTCCAAATGTTATGGAATGATGGGACCAAACAACATTCCTGGTCAGCCAGAGACAGTTTATTGCACAAGGTTCAGAGCAGTTGGGTACTGGCAAATCTGAACAACGAAGAGCTTGATACAACTGTTTTTATACATTTCCAAGACAAAGGATTTGGTGAGCTCATGCAGTTTTCCATATATGGTTAACATACATTGATTTGATGAGCTCATGCAGCTTAACATACATTTGTTATATGATAATGGACACTTCCTAATTACTAAACCATTAGTTTCTAGTTTATAAGATTATTTTCAGCTAGACTACTTTCCTAAGTTCGGTAAGTACTAATGGAGTTTTTATTGCTGTCCTTAGGTAATAATTAACTCTTTGCCCCATACATGTCTTTGTGTCTTGGACAGTGAGGCCCCTCAGAGGTTCTCCATATGGCTGTCCTTCCGTGAGAGCTAGGCCTCCTCAGAAGATATATTACCAATAATGGGGTTTAGCTGACTTTAATATAATCTCCAACAAGCACATTTCTTTCAAACCAGCACATTTCTTTCTTACAATAATGTGAACAAAGAGGGCCCTTCAGTGTTCATATAGCTGACCCCGCATCATTCACATTACAAAGGCTTGTTGAGACTTATAAAACATACACTCCAATCAATCCCCTGGATCCCAAGAATGCCCACATGTTAGCCCTAGACTTCATATCCCAGAGTGCCCTGGACATAAAACGGAAACTCCAGAGGCAAGAGGGAGCTTTGGGAATGAGCATTAATCAATTAATGGAAATAGCACGAAAAGTCTATGTGAATAGAGACAAAGTAGAGGAAGAGAAGAAGGAAGTGAGGATGCAACGCAAAGCTGAATTGTTGGCAGTTGTATTATCAAACAATTCCAAAGCCTGGGAAAGAGACAGGTGTAATTGGTGTAAGGAAAAGGGCCACTGGCAACAAAAATGTCCCAAAAGACTTGAGGTTGAATTAAAAGGAGAACGTGGACCAAATAGAGGAAGAGGACATGGTCAATTGACTCGAGAGGTCAAAATCTATGATTTTCAGAGAAGAGGAAGAGGGAGAGGAGTGCGTCCCCATGGGTTCCAAGGCAGAGGGCAAAGTCATTCCAAGAAAGGACGGAAGCCATAGGCCTGGCCGCAGTGAAAGAAAGGCCTGAAGACTGAAGGGGACCAGGGCTCAGTCAAGCCCCCCCCCCCCGAACCCTTGGTCCGAATGGAAATAGGGGGCAATAATGTAACCTTCCTAGTGGATACAGGGGCATCCAGATCTGTAATTAAAAAGCCATTGGCTCCCATTTCTAATGATGTAATAAATATCCAAGGGGTTAATGGCTTCATAAATTGTCACCCCCTGCTGAAACCCCTGAAATGTTCCCTGGATGGAAGAAATATAGAACACCAGTTTCTCTATATGCCTGAGTGTCCAGTTTTCCTCCTGGGTCGTGACATCCTTTGTGAGAAGGGAGCTATTCTGTCCTTTGATGAAGACAAAATGTCAACTAATAGGAGAGAGTTGCGAGGATTTTAGGAGCAGCGGAAGCTAATAAATTAACCTATGAGCAGCCAACTACCATTTACACCAGCCATGCAATTCAAGGAGTTTTAGAGACAAAGGGCCATTTATGGCTGACAAACCCCAGAAATTACAAGCATCAAGCTCTCCTCACTCAGAAACCACGAGTGACCCTGAAACAAACAAATGCTTTAACCCAGCCACTCTTTTGCAAGCATCGGGTCCTGAAATTGAAACAACGTATGCAGGTCAACACAGCAACCAGAGTGGAGCAGACCTTCCCAAGCCTGACTGACCAGCCTTACCAGGACTAAAGGAGAAAAGGTGACAAAGGTATGCCTTGAAAATCACCTTAAGTGAGTAAATGCATTACCACTAGTACTTTGATCTGTGTGATGTTCTCCACGTAAAGGAATTAGGTTATTTTCTTTTGAAATACTTGAAAATCATATAGGAGACCTAAGCCAGATAGGAACTAAGTGGGTGAATCAGACGTTGGGAGAATTAAATAGCAAATACAAGAAATCCAACAATATTGTGTGTCCCTTAGCCCACCATTTTTGACCACCTCTAGTTATAATATTCAAATAGTAGTAAGAAATAAATGGGAAAACATGATTGTAAAAATGAAATGAATAATAATTGAAGTATTTGTCTTTGTATTTTTGAAATCTAGACAATGATAAGTTTTCTTTTTTAATCTTTTTCTAGAAATATGAACAACTATAAACTGTAACAATTGAAATACTTTAATGGTATATGGTGGTGAAAGTAAAAAGGATTAAGTTGTAACTTGGATAACAGCTAGAACATTTTTAAATTTAATTAGGGAAATTGTAATGATTGACATATTTTAAAATTTATATTGTGATGAAAGTAGAAATGATTAAATTATGATTTGGAGGATTGTATGGGTAAAACACTGGAAAGGAAAAAGTTTAATGCCTAGGTGGAAGGGCCCGTATTGTTATGGAATGCTGGGACCAAACAACATTCTGGGTCAGCCAGAGCCAGTTTATTGCGCAATGGTTCAGAGCAGCTTCATACCTGAAAGTCTGAACCAACACGAGCTTTGACACAACTGTTTATATATGTTTTCAAGACAAAGGATTTGGTGATCTAATACATTTTCTATATATGGTAAAATTACATTTGATACAAAATAAATGAGCTCATACATTTATTCCATATATGGCTAACATACATTTATTATAATATAACGGACACTTCCTCATTACTAAACCATTAGCTTCTAGTTTATAAGATTATTTTCAGCTGGACCACTTTCCTAAATTCTGTAAGTACTAATGGAGTTTTTATTGCTGTCCTTAGGTAATAATTAACTCTTTGCCCCATACATTTCTTTGTGTGGTTGACAGTGAGGCTTTTCAGACATTCTCTATATGGCTGTCCTTCCATGACAGCTAGGCCTCCTCAGAAGATATATTACCAATAATGGGGTTTAGCTGACTTTAATATAATCTCCAGCAAACATGTTTCTCTCAAACAAGCACATTTTCTTTCTTACAATAATGTGAATAAAGAGGGCCCTTCAGTGTTCATATAGCTGGACCCGCATCATCTACATTATTCCCCCCTCTGAAAGTTTTTTCAATGCAGAAACTTTCATTACTCCTTGCATGCTCAATTCTTTAGTAGATAACATTCTATTCCTTTTAAGTCTGTATCTGTTTCATTGCTCTGAGAGATAGCTGTTTCAGCACAGGGATTGCACAAGGAATAAAAGCTAGGCCTGCCACAGTACATATCAACAAGACTAACATTTGTTTAATCCACCCAGATCCAGCCACCCAAGAAAACCACATGTCCGTTGTTTGCAACCTTTGACCTATCTTGGATGCCCTATCCTGTAATTCCTTGGCAATTCCTCTGACCACACCTGATTTATTCATATAGAAACAACAATCTTCTCCCAGAAATACACACATACCTCCTCTCTCTGTGGTTAGGAGGTCTAAGGCACGTCGATTTTGTAGGACCACTGCTGCCAATGAATCTATCTGGTCTTGGACTTCTACCAGGGTTCCAGCAATTTGGTTGAGGCTTTCTTGGAGCTCCTCTGATAATTGCTGAAACTGTATTACTGAGTGTGTTACTCCACCTATGTTCCAACTGCAGTTCCTATCCCCGTGATTGCTAATAGTGGGACTAGGACTGGCACCCGTTTCTGAACATGTCCCATGAGAGGAACAGGGATGGTATGTTCTCCACTGACAACACCTATTTTAGGGAAAAGGTGTACTAGTGTGCATGTTCCTGTCCAATTTGTTGGCAAACATAAATATGCATCCTTCCCGCAGAAGAAGAAAACTCCTTTTTCCCCTACACACACGCCTATGTTCATGGAGAAAGCATGGGTCCGATGGTTCTTTTCATTAGTCCAGACCCCCAAAGTCCCTGCCACAAACATTGGATACATTCCAGGACTCCTTCCCTCCTCCCCATCTTGTGATGATGGCAGTTGGTGGTAGTGAGAAAGTAACCTTATGGTGAAATGAGTGGTGGGCAGAAGGAGAAATACCTCTGGTTAATTTTACATCCATAAGGTTCATTCTAGGGCCAAAGTATATTTCTGACGGACATTGTTCTTCTGTCAGGGACCCTACAGGCCTACCAGATGTCTGATGTCTCTTTACACACAGAGAGGGTGTTCCTATGATTTCTACACCGGTGGCTGCAGGGCCAGCTATTGGAAGGTGGCTTATTCCCAGTCTTTTGAATGCATTATAAAAATCTCCTTGCTTTTGATGTTGCTGCTTTGTTTTTAATATCCCTTTTAAGGACTAGGGTAGCTTTTGTCCTTTCCCAGAGATCTTGCTCAACTGGAACAGCATGATAAAATGAAGGACTAGCAGACAAACACAACTAGCAGTTTTTTGAACCAAGGCAGAATCAGACTGATTAACGAGACTTTGACCTAATTCCAGTATCCTTGACATGTAGTTCCCTTTCTTTAATTGTTGCAGGGGTCCGTTCTCTCTTTGTTCTATTCCCCCCTTTACCAAGATTGTCAAACTCTTGACCCCAGGTTTAGGAGTTGGTTTAGGACTAAGGTACCCACTCCACCTTCTGATGCCACATTGTTGGCGGGAGTGGACTTGACCCAAAGTGTCTCTACTTAGTGACCTGATGCTGCTCGGTTCCTTGGGGTTCTCAACATCTCTGGATCCTTCCTTATGGACAAGGGGGATTTCTCGAGCATTCTCACAACAGTGGGAACTATTGTTCAAGATATTATTACTTAATAGACCCTTTGCTAAAAACATCGAAAGCCATAAAAAAAACATAATCACTTCCTTTCAACACACACATACACACACACAGGGCCTTAATATCACAACACCCTTATTTTACAAACTCACCACATCAGGAAGAGGGTTAGGGATATGTGTAACTTGGGAAAGAGCAGTATCAACCTCAGTCCTAGGCTTCCCACAGAAAGGGCTAGGATAGTAGCTGTCCAGAGTCCCCACTCCCAATCTTCCTCAAACATGAGTGTTTTTAATAATTGCTCACTGGATTCTATCACTGTTAATGGGTTTTACATTACAAATTACTGTCATGGAATGTTGTCTGCCTTCGTTCCGAGCTTCGGCCGTGCGCTGGGAACCAGCTTCCGGGGTGGTTCACCAAGGCTACCGGATCACCACCGTGCGTAGAGAGTCCGTTGCCAGTAGGACTCAGCAGGGTGTATTCTTCTTGAATTTTAGCACCCATGACTTGTCAGTTTTTGTCCCTTGGTAGGTGACAGGGTCACCCTGATCTGCGGGTTTCAACCTTGTCCAGTGGACACAGGATTTTCCTTCTAAGGTCTTAACTGGTTTGTAATCATGACCTGCAGTCGTAATAGGGGGAGGTCTACATTCTTGCATATAATGCCTCAGTTGGTTGACATGATTGTTGTGCTGTTGTACCCACAAAAAGTAATCTCCTTGCTTCCACTCCCCCCTCTTTGAACTAGACCTGGCCAGCCTTGAAAGTGGTGTTTAAACAAGGCAGGGGGCCTACCATACAGACGTTCAAAAGGAGACAGCTGGTATTTAGTTCGTGAGGCTGTTCTACAAATGTACAAGGCCATAGGGAAAAAAAAACTTGAAGCCATGGCAAGTGGGTTTCTAAGCACAGTTTGGTAATAATTGCTTTCAATGATCTATTAGCCCTTTCAAAAAAACTTTTTTTTTCTAAGATACATAGAGCTTGAGTTTGTGCATACAATTCACAGGTTTGAGCATACCAATTTCAAGGGAAACCCCTTGCGTCCAGGATCTCTTTAGTGTGTCCATTTATAATAGCGTTAAAAATTGCTTCTTCTTTCTCCAGGGGGTGTTCCTCAAAATCAGGTCTTATTTTTTGTTTGTAAATCAATTACTTCAGCACAATAATGTTCTAATCCATACTGATCCATTGATCTGGTATTGGCTAAGAACTGTACTGGATTCAAATTGTGATCAGTAGTTAAAATCAAGTTTGTCTGCTGCATTAAAATTGTTTCATATTTTAGATGGGGTGCTCACAATAAGGGCTCCCCCAAAGGTCAATTTCCTACTTTCTTGGACCAGTATTTGACAGGAATGCCACAGACTTCTTTTGTCCTGCCCAATACTGAGCCAATGGCCCTTATGTGATTCCATTCTCTGTATTTACAAAGAGATGGAATGGCTTTTCCAAATTTGGCAAACTTAATACAGGAGCCTTGGTTAAAGCTCGTTTCAAATTTTCAAGGCTTCCTCTTTCGTGTTCCTCCCATTTCAAACTCCAAGGTTCAGATTCAATTAATTTTGCATATAGGGGTTTGGTAAGATCAGCATAGACAAAAATGTCACTGACCCTCCCTTACTACGGTTGGAAGAAAAAGAAGCCTTTCCCTTTAAGGATTGTTGGAAGGCAGAGCTTTCCCTTCTTGAATTCAAAACTCCCGGCTGGAAACAGATACAAGCACAGCGTTCTGGGGCTAGCCTGTAAGATTAGCCCTTTTGTTTTTTATATCCTAAAATGTCTTTTGATTTTCTATGTGACCCTTTAAAGTTCCTTTGAAATTCTCTGGATTTGGCGTGTGAATTCTTTGATGTGTGTGTGTGATTGTTTTATGGTGTTTAAATCTAAAAAAGCTTTTCTTTGTTTTCCAGCCAGAGAAGGTCAGGCTGGGGATCTTTGCCAAAATGTAACTAATTTAGATAGTGAAACGTTTTATTTTCTTTACAATAAATATGAGTTTAATTAGAAAATGCATCTTCGGGTTTATTTTTCAAAAATATACACAAGGAGAACGCCAGGATCCAACATTAAATTAGGGCAATTACCCCAAGCAAGGTAACGGGGCTGATTGCTGCTCTGATATGTTCGTTTCCTATAATTATTCAGCTTGCTAGTTCTGCGTTGTCTCCTTTTCTCATGTGTTAAAAATTCTAATTACTTTAGTTTGATTTCTTTCCTGTGTCCCATATCTGTTTGGATGTTGTAGAACCCTGTAATTTTGTCCTTCCTTTGTTGTGGAAAATAAGGTGGTTTCAGCTTCTTAATGGCCCATTGATAACCGTGAGGGCTGAAACTCTGCTTGAATTTCGGCTTATTTCTTTTAGGGAATTTAATTTCCCTGCTCTGTTAATATAAAGTTTCTCCTATCTTCCAACACTACATATTGTACTTTCTAACTCATCTCTGTAACAATTCCTAAAAGGGCAGCAACTTGTGCTGCTGACAAACAAACAAGCAAACAAACAAACAAATAAAGAAACAAACAAATGTGCCATAGGATAGAGCACCTTGTCTGCTAAGTATGTAAACTGCAGGCAGACATAAAGACAGAAAAGAGTACAAAAAAACAGCTTCAAAAATAGAACTAACAATCTAAATGAAGTATTTTGGATCAATGCTCTGAAATATCTTTGGCTCAAACTTTAGTGTCAATTCTCTGCCTTTAGTAAAATGCAAGCCAGATTCA
>WNWU01006339.1:0-10048 GCA_012654045.1 Ptyas mucosa | reverse complement strand
CTTTCCACAAAGAAACAGCGAAACCTGCTGTGTCCCAGGGCTGGGAGGGGGTCCCATGTCCTTACTGGTACCACCAAAAGTTGCAAAAAAGGGAGTGAGTGAAATTGGAAGGGATGATTAAAAAAAACTCTTCCTCCTTGTGAGAAGAGAAATTCCTGTATCTGCACAAGGCTAGGATAGATTCCATGCAAACAGAAGCAGGAAAGCCAGTTTTTATTTTTGTTAGATTTTTCCCCAGTGTTTTGTTATTTTTTTCAAATAACTAAAGGAGGTGAACATGTCCAACTCTTCTTCTTCCTCCTCTTTTCCCCACAACAATCGCCCTGTGAGGTGGGCTTGTCTGAAAGGGAGTGTCTGTCCCGAGGTCAGCAAACAGGCTTTCAGGGCTGAAGCAGGACTTGAACTAGGGATCTCCTGCTTCCTAGCCTGATGCCTTAACCAATGTCAATGTTAAGGCAGGGAGGATTTTGGGCAAAGACCCTGGTGGTCACCACTGCCGCCTCGTCTTCCAGCAGGACCCTCCAATCCCCCACCCCTGGGTCTTTCTGGGGTAGAGCAGCCCTATCCGAGAGCAAAGGAGAGAAACTCCTGGGCACAGAGAGCCTTCCCAACCCTCGGCTTCTGGAGGTGGGTCCTTGCAATAGTCATTGTCATTAACTGAGTATTTCCAACATCGGCTGGTCACTCTGCAGGTCCCAGAGGAATGAAAGCCCCCCTGTCCTTGGTGTGGTGGGATCAGCCCCATGAATAGGACGGCTGCATCCAGGCGGTTTTCTTGAGAGCAGGAGAGGTTGGCCTCTGCCTTTTTCTCTCTCTCTCTCTCCTTTTCTATTTTTTTATTAGTTTATAATATAAAATGCAGAAATGCAGGAGAAAATGGTAGGAAAAACGAGGGAGGGAAAAGGAAGAAAAACCTTCCAACTCCCTTCTCAACCGAACCCTGGCATCTCCTGGTGGTCTCCCAACCCTGTTTAAATCCAAGCCTGCTTCAGCATTTCCAGATCAGTCCACTGCGGCATCCTTAAGATAGTCCTTGACTTACGACCAATATTGCAATTGCTAAGCTGGGTGGTCATTAAGTGAGTTGCTCTCAGTTTTGCAATGTTTCTGCCATGGTTATTAAGCAAATCACTGCATTGTTTAGTGAATCACGGGGTCATTAAGCAAATTCAGTTTCGACCTTTGATGCTGCTTGTCGTATTTCCATGCCCGTTGTCAGGAGCGTGTGACCATGGGGATGCAGCTTTCAGTCATACGTGGGAGGACCCGTCATAACTCCCTTTTTTCAGGGCCATCAGAACCTGGGACTCTCCTGGTTGTAAGCAGAAGACGACTATGGGGTCCTTGATTAGGGACTGTGTGAAATTGAATCCCTGTGTTTCTTCAGCCACCTTCTCCCCATGTCTTCTTCAGCTGAATAATCCCTCATCCTTCCTCCCATTCCTCTTCCAACACCTCTTCAGCTGGGCCTGGAGAGGAAAACCTGGATTCCCTGGCTCTCTAATGCTGGACTCCAGATACAAGGGACAAGCTTTTAATTTGGACTGCACCCCCAAACAAGGGGAACAGCCTGTGGCTTCCCAGCTCTCCAGACAACTGACAGGTGTCCATCAGATGGATGAGCTCTGGATGACCCAATTCAGGGCTTGCTTGTAAGAGCCCTTTAACAGTTGGCTCATCTGTGGATAAGCCCCGCCCACAGGTGAAGGCAACCTGTTGGTGGATATTGTTCAAATCTCAGGTCCAGACCAATCAAAGCCTTGGTTTGTGACGTCAGAGGCTGCTTCTGAGCTCATTGGCTGGAGCTCACCATGGCAACCTCCAGCATCCTTGGGGAGTCTGGACCACATAATGGAGGCTCTGCTCAACATCCCTGGAAAGTGGCTGGATTGGATGGCAGCACTGGGGGCATCGCAGGGCCTCCCTCGCCTGGGCTCCTCAGGAGAGAGAGACCCTCCCCTTTAAGGCAGAATTAAGGGGGGGAGAGATGAGTGAAATGGGGTTCAACCAAACACGACAGACGTGCTGATACCTGCCGTGTCTGCAGCCTCCATACCTGTCACCAAACTCCTCATCCACCATCTTGAAGGTCCTTGTCTCGGGAAAGGGGCTGGGGCCGGGCGGCTGGGGGGCAGCGATATGAACTAGGGAAAAAATTGGCTTTGGGATGTCCCAGTTGGAGAGGCACTGAGACCCCAAAGCTAGAAACAGACCTGGGAAAATTAACCTAAAGAGGGATTCCATTGGCCAGATGTAGTTATTTCCCAAACAGACTCAGCCTGGTGATCGACTTATTTATATATATTTATTTTTTATTGCTCAGATTTTTATCCACCTTTATTGTTTCTCCAAATAGCTCAAGGCACGAACATACTGAAGATACCTTTGCCTTCACAACAAGCTTGTGAGGTAGGCTACGGCTGAGAGGGAGGGACTGGCCCAAGGTGACCCTCCAGGCTTTCGTGCCTTGGATGGGACTGGTAAGTACTTGGAGGGGGGGCTCTTTCCTAATCCAAATGGTCTCCTCCTCCTTTCCCTGTGATCAGAAGCCCCCTAGCAGTGCCAGAGATGGCCGAATTGATCGATCGGTGATTCTGACTCCTTGGGAGAGTTTTGATAGATGAGATGCCTCGAATTGGAGCCAGAATCAAATGGGAAGTCAGGACAGTTTGAAGGGAGACCAGTTGTGATGGATTCTGTCAGTGTATCTCAAACTGGGCCCCTTGAAGGCATCTGTGGACTTAAGGCCGGTTAGCAAAATGTCCCCTGAACTGAGAGAGGAAGTGACAGTGTCTCTCCATTTTTCAAACAGGTCAGCACCAGGGAAGAAAAGGTCCTTTAGGGAAGATCCTTGGGGTATCTCTCAGGGAGCAGTGATGGTCTCCATCTCCAGATTAACCAGCTGAGAGATTCCTTTGACTTTCAGATCCAGGAATTCAAGAAAGACAAACAACGGCTGGAAGAGCAGCACAGTTGTCTCAAGCAGACATTGGATCAACTTCAGACCACAACAGAAGACCTGCAGAAAACTCTGCTGGAGAACAAAGGGAGGTTGGACCATGCCACACGATGATCCACCAGTTAGAGAAGGAGAACAAATCTTTGGTAAAACACACTGAATAACTCCAGAAAGAAATGTCTGAAGTTACTAGCCAAGAGACCTTCCTCAGAGTTGAGAAGGCTGCCTTAGAACCTCTGAGAAACTCCTCAAAGAGGTCTGGAACATTCTTAAGAACTTACGAAGCACCTCTAGAGTTTTCAGCATGGACTGGCTGAGAGGGACCAAAGTTCCACTTTGTGGAGAAAAGCTACTCCAGCCAACTGAAGCAGAAAGTTACCCCTCTTCAGAAGGTGACCAGAAATGAGAAGAAGCACCTCAACAATCGGCATCAGCAGCAGATGTGTTTACCAGGCCACAATGGAAGACCAGCAGGAAACTCTGGAGGACAACAGAGAAGGAGTGAACCAGGTCAGAATGGCCATCCAAGAATTAGAGCTGCAGAACAGGCGTTTGGAGAAAGTCAGTGAAGATCTCCACAGAGAGGTCACCAGCCAAGTGGGCTTCTTCAGAAATGATGTTGGCCCTCCTGAGTGACCAGCACATGGCAGAACTTTGCTGACACTCTCTCCCCATAGCTGGAATGGAGGAATGGGGGCCTTTTACCCATCTGAGAAAGAAAAGAGACTCTTCCCCTCCCTTCCCTTGACTTGCCACCCAGTGTGCCAGGGGAGCCATGCGAGCCCCACCCTTACCAGGTGGAGCCCCTCCCTTACCCCCACCTTATCTGTCATTGCAGGACTGTCAGCTGAGCTGAAAGCCTCCCAGCCACCCAGCATCAGGGCCTGAGAGCACTGAGGAATCCCAGGGCTCTGAGCCAAGAAGGAGGGGGGAGATGATGGCCGTGGCAGTGGTGAGGTGAGGTTGGTAGAGGTGAATCCCCAGGTTCAGCTCCAGCCTTTGGAGTGCCAGCTGAGGCCAAGGGGCAGCAGTGATGAGGGTGAGGGCTCTGCTGTGGGGAGAGCAAAAAGTCTGGCCAGAGCTGGATCTGGGAGCCAGAACCGAGCATCCGAACGAGCAGAGCAGCTGGGAGCAGGGCAGCCGCAGGAGAGGAGGAGAAAGGAGAATAGTTAGAAGCTGAACTGGGAGCTGAGGGGTCTGCAGGAGATGCCTCGAGGCAGCAGAGACCCCCGGAGGCCGCAAGGCTGATGGAGCCAGTGGCAGAGCTGGAAGACAGGGCTGGGTTGAGGGTCTCGGGGGCAGGCAGAAACTCCTGCTGCTCCAGAGGCTGCAAGAGAGGAGCAACAGGAGGGGGAATCCGGGGGCCACCAAGGCCAACTAGAGCTGGTCAGTGGCCGGTGGTTGGTGAAGTCGTCTTAGGGATGGTAGAACATAGGAGATAGATTGATAGGGCTGGAAGGGACTTTGGAGGTCTTCTAGTCCAACCCTCTGCTCAAGGCAGGAACTTTATACCATCTGGTTCTCTTGTCCACTTTTGAAACTTCCAGAGATGGAGCAGTCACTCCTTTGGGAGGCAACCTATTCCATTGCTTGATTGTTCCTACTGACTGAAAATTTCTCCTGACTTCTAGATTGGGTCTCTTTTTAACAAACTCCCCCCCCGATTTCCTCTTGTCCTTCCCCCCAGTGCTCTGGAGATGAAGCCCCTCCCCTCTTCTCTGTCAGAGCCCCTAAAAGTGCCGGAAGATTCTATCATGGCTGCCCAATCCTTCCCACCTGGTCTCAGCTAGACATAGCAAACTCCCTCAACTGTTCAGCAAGTGATTTAGACTCCAGACCTTAAATCATCTTCGTTCCTCTTCTCTTCACACTGACCAGAATCTCCACAACTTTTTCTTTTTTGGGGTGACCAGAATTGGACAAAGTATTCCAAGGGTGGTCTGACCAGTGAGACAGAAAGCGGTACCAGCACTTCTCGCTATCTTGGATCTACCCCTCTTTCATTGCTGCCTAAGGCTGCCTTGGCCTCTTTTGTCAGCTGCAGCAGAGTTCTGGCAGATCCTTAAGTGCTTTGCCACGAGATCCTTCCACAGGTACCACTGCTGAGCCAGGTGCCGCCCGTTCTGTAGCCAGGCATTGGGCTTTCCTGCTAAGGATCCTGCAGATCCTGGGTTTGCTCACCAGTGAATGCATCTTGCTAGGTAGGCTCCAACGTTCAAGTCTGTCAAGATCCTTCTGGATAATTGAGCTGATGTTCTAATAATTCCCACAAGCTTGGTGCCATCTGCAAACCTGAGGAGTTCCCTTTCTGTCCCCTCACCTAGATCATTGAGGAAGAGGAGGAAGAGTACTGGGCCCAAGGCAGAACCTTGAGAAACCCACCAAATGGTTCCCCCCATGTAGATGGAGCTCCATGAAGGACCACTCACTGGGTTGGATTGGTCAGCCACCTTAGGAATTTTGTGCCTATTTGGAATTGTATCCCGATTCTATCTCTCTCGGTGTTCTTTTCATATTTTGGGTTTTTTTTTCTTTTTGCCTAAAAAGAGATTCAAAGAAGGAATTAAGCATTTCTGCATTCACCGTTTAGGTCATTCACACGCGGAACCCTTCCCAGTCTCTCTAGAAACTAGAAATAGATGAACAGAGTTGGAAGGGATCTTGTAGGTCATGTGGTCCAACTCCCTTCCCCCCAAGCTGGAGACCCTACACCATTTCTGGTAGATGGCAGTCCAGTCTCTTCTTGAAAGCTTCCAGTGATGAAGCTCCCATAACTTCTGAAGGCAACTTCTGTTCCATGGGTTGATTGCTCTCACTGTCAGAAAATTTCCAGGGTGAATCTCTCCTTCTTCAGTTTCCATCCCTTATTCCTTGTCTGACATTCAGGTGCCTTGGAAAACAGCTTGATCCCCTTCTCTCTGTGGCAGCCCCTCAAATATTGGAAGAATGTTATCATGTCTCCCCTGGTCCTTCTCTTCACTACACCAGCCATGCCCAGTTGCTGCAACCGTTCATTGTATGTTTTAGCCTCCAGTCCCCTCATCACTCTCGTTGCTCTTCTCTGCACTTTTTCTAGAGTCTCGACAACTTTTTTATAGTGTGGTGACCAAAACTGGATGCAGGATTCTAGGTGTGGTCTTACTAGGGCTTTATAGGGTGGTGTTAGTATTTATTTATTTATTTATTTATTCAAACTTTTATACCACCCTTCTCCTTTCGGACTCAGGGTGGTGAACAGCCAGAATAAAACAGTTGTACATAAAAGTTAAAATAGTTTTAAAATAGATTATATAAAGTTTGGCCCATTAATTTAAGATATTCCAATTTAAGATCAATATCAATTTAAAACCAAGATAAAATCAGGCCAACCCGGCTAACTGAAAAAAGTGAGTTTTCAGGGCCCGACGAAAAGTCCGGAGGTCTGGGATCACACGTATCTCTGGGGGTAGATCGTTCCAGAGGGTGGGTGCCACCACAGAGAAGGCTCTCCCCCTGGGGGTCACCAGCCGGCATTGTCTGGCTGACGGCACCCTGAGGAGGCCCTCTCTGTGGGAGCGAACTGGCCGGTGGGAGGCAATTGGTGGCAGAAGGCGGTCCCGTAAATACCCCGGCCCTAAGCCATGGAGCGCTTTAAAGGTGATCACCAACACCTTGAAGCGCACCCGGAAGTCCACTGGAAGCCAATGCAGCTCGCGGAGGAGAGGAGTCACATGGGAGCACCCCGTCGCTCCCATAATCCCCCGCGCGGCCACATTCTGCACCAGTTGGAACCTCCGGGTTCACTCCAAGGGGAGCCCCATGTAGAGAGCGTTACAATAGTCCAGACGAGTAGTGACGAGAGCCTGAGTGACTGTGCGTAAGGAGTCCCAATCTAGAAAGGGACGCAACTGGCGTATCAGACGAACCTAATGGAAAGCCCCCCTGGCCACGGCCGTCATATGCTCTTCTAAAGACAACCGTGAGTCCAGGAGGATGCCCAAGTTGCGAGCCCTTTCCGTGGGGGCCAGTAACCAGCGATGGCGCCAGCTGGCTATACCGGGACGCCGGCAGCCACAGCCACTCGGTCTTGGAAGGGTTGAGTCGAAGCCTGTTTCTCCCCATCCAAACCCGCACGGCCTCCAGGCACTAGGACATTACTTCCACGGCATCGTTGGGATGGTCTGGGGTAGAGATGTACAGCTGAGTATCATCAGCGTACTGATGGAACTCCACCCCAAAACCACGGATGATCTCACCCAGCGGCTTTACATAAATGTTGAACAGGAGTGGCAAGAGGACCGACCCTTGTGGCAAACAAGGCGCCTTGGGGTTGACCGCTGCCCCCCTGTCAACACAGATTGCGACCGGTCGGAGAGATAGGAGGAGAACCACTGCAAAACGGTGCACCCCACCCCCAATCCCTCCAACCGGTGCAACATGATACCATGGTCGATGGTATCAAAAGCTGCTGAGAGATCTAACAGGACCAGGATAGAGGAATAACCCCTACCCCGAGCCCTCCAGAGATCATCCACCAACGCGACCAATGCCGTTTCCATGCTGTACCCAGGCCTAAAGCCGGACTGGAGTGGATCTAAATAGACAGCTTCATCCAGGTACTGGGGAAGCTGCTGCGCCACCACACTCTCAACAACCTTCCCAATAAAACGAAGGTTGGAGACTGGACGATAGTTAGCCAAAACAGCCGGATCCAGAGAGGGCTTCTTGAGGAGGGGCCTCACCACCGCCTCTTTCAAGGCAGCCAGTATGACACCCTCACTCAAGGAAGTGTTCATAATCCTCTGGAGCCAACCTCATGTAACCTCCCGGGAAGCCAGCACCAACCAGGAAGGACACGGGTCCAATAAACATGTGGTCGCATTCAGCCATCCCAAGATCCTGTCCACGTCCTCGGGAGCCACAGGATCAAACTCCTCCCAGATAACCCTCTCAAGACCTGCCTCCGTCATCCCGTCTGAACTAACCCAGTCAGCGGCCAAGTCTTTCCCGAATCTGAGTGATCTTATCATACAGATACTGTACAAAGTCCTCAGCCTTTCTTGATCTTGATTGTATCCCTCTGTTAATGCGATTTAGGATTCCATTGGCTTTTTTTTTGCTGCTGGCTCATATTTAATTGGTTGTCCACTAAGACCCCAAGATCCCTCTCATAGTTACTGCTATTAAGGCTTGTTTCACCCAGTCTATATGTGTACTTTTGGTTTTTCTTATCCAAGTGTCAGACTTTACTTTTCTCTACTTTGCATTTCATTGTGTTAGATCTCTCTTAGCTTGTTGAAGTCAGCTCCCTTAAAGCCTCAACTCTTAGCCTGCTGGAGCAGAGCTTGGCCTAGAAGACCTGCCAGGTCCCTTCCAACTGTCTTGGACTGTTCTTGTTGGTTGAGTTCCCTGGGCTTGATTAAGGATGTTTGGGGGGCTCCCCAGAGGCTTAGAGCCAGAGGGATTGAATGGGACGTTTGCCAGTTTTTTTATGGGCTGAGAGTTGGGTCTGGTGTGGTGTGAATGTGCTTGTCTGACCGGTGGGAGAGGCCATCTATGGGGTGGATTGGGGTGTCTGCATGAGGGTGTGGGGGAGAAAAAGTGCAGGCAGATGTTAGGCATGACCTCCTCCTTCTCTTGCTTCCCCCTGAGAGGCTCTGGAGCAGCAAGACCTTCTGCCTGCCTCCAAGACCTTCCACCCAGCCCTGTCCTCCCGTTCTGCCCCCCTGCTCCCTCAGCGTTGTGGCCTCTGGGGGGGTCTCTGCTCCCCCTTGGCCTCTCCTAGGGACCCCTGGGCTCCCCTTCAGCTTCTGGCTGCTCTCCTCTCTACTCCTCTCCTGTGGGCTGTTCGGCCCCCAACTGCTCAGCCTATTCGGCTGCTCGGCTCTGGCTCCCAGATCCGGCTCTGGCCAGACTCACCTGGCACACAAGGTAGCAAGATCCCCACCCCCCCTCCCTCCCTCTCTCCCTCCCTCCCTCTGTCCCCCAATCCTCCATCCTTTCCTGGACAGACAGTTGGACATGAACTCCTTCAATGCTCTTTCTATGGAGATATTTTAAACCCAATAACCAATAGGCATCCTGGCCATTCCGACACTGCTTAGCTCCAGTGGCTGCTTAAGGAGGAACAGACTGTGGTTACAGCAAAGGTGGCTAGATTCTCCGCAGCAGCGCTGGGGATTCATGGGAAACACCTGAATAATCCACCATAGCTATTTCACACAACTAAAGTAGCAAACCCTTTTGCATTACTACTCCTTTGTATTTAATGACTGTGGGTCTCACAGTTTAAGGAGTGATATTATAATATTGTTAGGCCATGTGTAACTGACATTGGATGCCAAATTGTGATTTTAATATAGAGTTTATCTGGTTATTATTTCATTCTATAATTTTTAACTGGATATTCCTTGAGTGTTTTTATTTGTTCTGGTCTTTGATTGTAATAAACTTGATTTGATTTGATGCAATTTGATTTCCCAAGAAGGGTACTTAAAAAGGCATATGATAGAGTTGACTGTTCCTCCTATAGTGAATCCTTTCCTCAGATAAAGGAACAATTGTTGTGTCTTAAAGAAATGCAGCATCAGTTTGAGGTTATCATATTTCAAAAATGGGACAGAATTGACCATTAATTGCTGTACAAGGGGCCTGTTCATTTATTGCTGTTAAGTCTCTCTTAGTTGCTGATAATGAATTAGAACCACCTGCCTAAATCTGATGGCCTCCAGATGTGAGTGAATGCCTGCTTCTGATTCATGCTTGGCAACAAGTCCACCTTCCTCCGAGAAGGGGGACCCAGATGTGTTTGCCAACACTGGTGCTTCTCCGTTTGTAGACTGGAGACCGAACCTTTGATGTTGTGTCTGCTGCTGCAGCCCCAGAAGACCTAAAGTAACAGGGGACCCCAACATTGTGAGCAGATCCTTGGACTTTCACCTGGACCGGAAGCTCCCAGGAATTGCCCAGGCCCCTCTCCTCTTGAAGGGCCTCTCAGCTCTCTGGATCTTGATGGAGAGAGCACAGAAATGGCCTCTCTGCCTTTTTGTCTCCAACCTTGGACGGAGAAATTTGTGGGCCTGATTCCTCAAAGAAATCCTGCTCTTACTT
>WNWU01006336.1:0-12073 GCA_012654045.1 Ptyas mucosa | reverse complement strand
ATTTATCCGCATCATCACATCCACTTACCTTTAGGCACTCCTTCTTGATATAAATACTGTTGTACACCCCGAAATCCCGCTCTTCTTCTGTTCCTCCTATGGAGAAAGGAAAATAAATATTACTTCTGATATACTAAGACTCTGAGCAATTATTGGGCTTCATCCTCTGATAGATAACACTTCCTTCCTTCCTTCCTTCCTTCCTTCCTTCCTTCCTTCCTTCCTTCCTTCCTTCCTTCCTTCCTTCCTTCCTTCCTCTCCTTCCCTCCCTCCCAACACAGAAGGGTTTTCACCTGGTGCCAAAATGAGGCCACTGTGGGTGCCAACTGAGGGTCTCTGGGGAGGACATTCCATAAATGAGGTGCCGTCTCTGAAATCGCAAGATAAAGGAAGGGGCTTGGGAGTGTCCAGGTCCCCTTGGGGAGCCCATTGTGACTAAGGAAGCCTCCCCCAAAAGCCCTTGAACAAAGGGCCTATAACATGTTCTCCACCCAGCAGATTCCCTGCCCCCCATGTATCCCCCTCTCCTAGGTTGGTCTGAGACTCCTAATGGCTCTTTCTATCCATATTTTGCCTTAAGGGAGCTCATTGGTCAAAGTTGAATATTTCCATCCAGCAAATGATCCCATTCCACATTCTACATATTCCACATTCCACAAGGTAGTCTTTGCCCAACTTTAGAGCTTTTCCTGATCCTTCCTGATTGGCTGGCTGGGAAAGGGACAGTCCAGGGAAATCTTCCTCTGCCAGATATTCATATTAGAAGTTAGGGAAAGGATTGTAATTTCTACATTCTCCTTTATCTGTCAGACATCCCATCGATTGCAGCATTGGCTTTGGGGTTTTATCCAGGGTTTCTCCCAGTTTCTTCCATGCCAACTTTACACCATTCCGTTTCTATCCCATAAATATTTCGTTCTTCTCATTTTTAAAAAAAGCATTTCCCCCTTTAACAAGAGGCTGGCTGAATAATAATTGGTGGTGAATCAGCCCCATGGAGGTTTCTTTCTCCCCAGGATTTTTCAACATCTTTCCCTCTAGCAGGATACTTGGATCAGTAACTGACTGGGGGTCCCTCCCAAGAATATTTGCTTCTCCCCAGATTTTAAAAAAGATTTTATCCCAGGATTTTAAAAAGCAGCACTTTTTCGTGTCGCTGTTGATAAAAATAGGATCACCAACATGATCGCCAACGTCCGATGAGGGATATGAAGGAAAAGGAGGAGGAAAAGAAAAAGAAGAACAAGAAGAAGGAGGAGGAGGAGGAGGAGGAGGAGGAGAAGAAGATTATTTTGAAAACTCCCCCCCCCCCCCCTTTGACGACCAGATTGGGCCAATAATAATTGATCGGGGTCCGTCCTGTAAATGTTTGCTTCTCTCCAATTTGTTGTTTTTAAAACACTTTTTCCCCCTTTAAGAAGCCAGCGGAGCTGATCGCAAGAGGAACAATTCATTTCGATTTCCCGTACGGGCAGAGCCCAAAGGCGGTCACCTGATTTGGAGGAAAAGGTGCGAAAGTAACTTTCTCTTTCTTTGTCCCGGCGGAGGAGGCGGCGATGGCGGCCGAAGCGTCCTTGCCTGTTTTGCTGGAAGAACTCACCTGCTCCATCTGCCTGGACTATTTCCAGGACCCCGTGCTCATCCCGAAATGCGGCCACAACTTCTGCCGGGGCTGCCTGACCCGCAGTTGGGGGACGTCGAAATCAAAGGCTTCCTGCACCCAATGCAGAAAGACCTTCGCGCCCCGCAGCCTCCTCCCCAACAGGCACCTGGCGCGGGTGGTGGAAGTGGCCAGGCAATGCAGCCGCCGTCCGGGCGATGAAGGAGGGAGCCTCTGCCTGAAGCACCAGGAGCCCCTCAAGCTCTTCTGTAAGGACCACCAGACCCTCATCTGGGTGGTCTGTGACCGATCCAAAGAGCATAAGGGCCATTCGGTGATCCCTCCGGAGGAGGCTTTCCAGGATTACCAGGTAGGAGTCAGTCAGGAGGAATCGCTGGGGAGGGGCATCCAGATCCTTGGTCTTCCTGGCAATCCTTGGACCAATTTACTTGCTTCTTCTGTTGTCCCCAACCTGGGTTTAGCCTGGCACAGATGCGAATTAGAACCAGACTGGAGAGGCCTTTCAAGGGACTTTTATTGAAGTATTTCAGCAAAAGGGTCTCAACAGCTAAAGGAGCCAAGACCCCTGAATGATGTAAAAATTTAAATTTTATAGAGTTAAGATTAAAGTTCCTTGACAGGAGTTTCTTTTGATTTGAAATGTTGGACCGTATGATTCTTGATGAAGTATCATACTTACTTTTTTTTCTTAAAAAGTTTTACAAATATTTTCCCATCCCA
Organism: Ptyas mucosa; assembly: GCA_012654045.1. Taxonomy (NCBI): domain Eukaryota; kingdom Metazoa; phylum Chordata; class Lepidosauria; order Squamata; family Colubridae; genus Ptyas; species Ptyas mucosa. The sequence continues at coordinate 9,732 of WNWU01006336.1, read as the reverse complement.
CCCTCCCTCTCCCTACTTCCCAGAGCAAAACACAGGGTATAGCATTTAACAATCATATACTAACATATCCTAACTAACTATAGACTCCTATCTCCCTCTTGTACTTTAATTCCCCTTTTACATGACTAAATTTAAATACTTTTCTAAAATCTCTTCATTCATTCGTAAGCTATTTGGAACTTTTTAATCCGATATTTGCTTTGAATATAATCAATCCATCTTCTCCATTCCGATATATATCTTTCATTTGAGTGGTCCTTCAAATATGATGAAATTTTGGCCATCTCAGCTAAATTTGCTACTTTTAGTGTCCATTCTTGAATAGTAGGCAAGTTTTCCTTCTTCCAGTACTGCGCCACCAAAAGTCTTGCTGCGGTTATTAAATTTAAAATCAGATTAGTCTCTATAACCGTACAATCTGTAATTATACCCATCAAGAACAACTGTGGAGTAAACTTTATCCATTTTTAAAGAATATTTTGCATGATCCACCATATTTTTATCCAGAATGCTTTGATTTTTTTGCATGTCCACCATATATGATATTACGTGGCATCATCACTCTCACATTTCCAACACTTGGGTTGCGAACTTGGATACATACTAGCTAACTTTTTAGGATCTAGATGCCATCTATAAAACATTTTGTAAAAATTTTCTCTCAAATTTTGGGCTTGTGTAAATTTTACATTTCTAACCCATATTTTTTCCCACGTTTCCATCATTACTGGTTCCTCAATATTTTGTGCCCATTTTATCATACAGTCTTTAACTAACTCGTTTCTGAATCTATTTCTATCAATGTATTATACAACCTTTTTATATGCCTTTGACTCTGGTCTCTGATTTGTTTTACCAAGTTTTCCTCATTTTGTATGATACCAATTTTCTGATCCTCTTTCCATCTAGCTTGTAATTGTCTGTACTGAAACCAAGTTTGAATTATCCTTTCTTCTTTTAATACGTTCAAAGACTTTAACTGTAATGTACCTCTTTCCATATTAAGAAGCTCTTTGTATGTAATTACATCTTGTTTTTGTTCTACACGTATATTTTCTATCGCATGTCTGGTACTGCCCATATCGGTATCTTATCGTTTAATTTATATTGATACTTTTTCCAGACACGAAATAAAGCATTCCTTAATATATGACTTTTAAAAGTCTTGTCCACCTTCTTGTCATATAATAAGTAGGCATGCCAACCATATATCAAATCATATCCCTCCATATTCAAAATTCTTTCTTCTGTTAAATTGATCCAGCCACTGATTGCTGATAGGGCAACTGCTTCGTAATAGTCTTAAATTGGCCATTTTGAGACCTCCTCTTTCACGTATATCTTGCATTATTTTTAATTTTATTCTCGGTCTTTTCCCTGCCCAAACAAAGTTATTAATACCCTTCTACCATTCCCCCAAATTTGCATCCTTTTTGAGTATTGGTATCATTTGAAAAAGAGATAAAAACTTAGGCAAAACATTCATTTTTACTGCTGCTATTCTTCCCAACAAAGACAATTGTAATTTTTTCCAGTTGTCCATCTCTTTCTGTATTTTATGCCATAACGGTTCATAATTATACTTATATAATTTCACATTTGAAGTTGTAATATAAACCCCTAAGTATTTAACCTTTTTTACTATTTCAAATCCTGTTACACTTTCTAGTTCTTCTTTTTGATTTATAGTCATATTTTTAGTTATTATCTTTGTTTTCCCTGTATTTATTTTAAATCCAGATACTTGTCTATATTGATTAATTATATCCATTAAACCTATAGCTGATTGCACTGGTTGGGTTAAGGTTACAACCAAGTCATCTGCAAATGCTCGTAATCTGTAATCATGATGCCTGATTTTAATTCCCTTTATTTTATCTGACTCACATATTTTGTTCAGCAAAAATTCCAAAGTCAAAATAAACAATAATGGGGACAGGGGACAAATTCCAAAGTCAAAATAAACAATAATGGGGACAGGGGACCCCTGTCTTGTTCCTTTTTCAATTTTAAAGGTTTCTGTTAAGCTGCCATTAATTATTATTTGTGCTGTTGGTTTCTAGTATATTGCCTTAATAGATTGTGTAAAATACTCTCAAAACTGTATCTTTTGTATTATTTTCAGTAAAAAATGCCAATTCAATCGATCAAATGTTTTCTCCGCATCCAAAAATATAAGCACTGCAGGGACTTGCTTATACTTCCCCAAATACTCCAATAGATTAACAATTTGCCTTACATTGCTTTTCATTTGTCTCCCATTTATAAATCCAGATTGATCATTGTGAATCATTTGTTGCATAACTAACATTAACCTATTTGCTAATATTTCAGCAAAAATCTTATAATCTGTGTTAAGTAACGATATAGGCCTATAGTTTTTTTGGCTGGCTATGGTCTTGGTACTCCTTCGGGATCAAAGAAATGAAGGCTGTTCTCCAAGATGGGGGTACATCTCCTCAAATTATATTTTACTAAATAATTCCTTAAGTGGTTCCACCATTTCTAACTGCAAATTTTTATAATAAACGGCTGTCAATCCATCTGTTCTGGGAGCCTTACCAACTTTTAACTGCTTAATTGCCAAGAAAATTTCCTCAGAAGTTATCGGTTGATTCAGTCTTTCCCTTTGTTCATCTGTAACTATAGGGATGTTCTCCTTCTGTAGGTATCTATCTATATCTATACCTTGAATTTTATCACTAGCATACAACCTCGTATAAAATTCTAGAAATGCTTTTTTAATCATATTTTGTTGATACACCTCTTTACCTTTATATTCTATTTTCTCTATAGTACGAGACTTTTGTTTTTCCTTAACAAATATGCTAACCATCTACCTAGTTTATTCGCATTGCAAAAAGGATTATGTTTAGCATATTGCAAATTAGTTGCAACCTGATCTGACATCAACATATTAAACTGCTCTCTCAATAATATAATTGCTTCTTTTATTTTCTTATCTGCTGGATTCAATGTTAATGCCTGCTCTTTCTTTTTTATTTCCTCCTCTAATTCCATCCGTTTTTCCCCCTGTCTGTGTCTATATGTATTATTCAAATATATTAAAACACTTCTCATGTATGCTTTGCTTGCATCCCAAACTATTTCCATGGGTGTACCCTTATGCATAATCATAACAAAAAAATCTTTCATTAATTTTTTTACATTCTTTCACATTTTCCTCATATCTAAATAGATTTTCATTTAATCACCAAGATCTCCTGGAACCCTCTCCAGATTCTAATTCCATCTGGACCGGACTATGATCTGTTAAAATTCTTGAGCATATCTTCGTCTTCTTCACCCTAGAAAGAAAATCATTAGTAATTAATATGAAATCAATTCTAGAAAAGGATTGATGCCTGTCAGAGAAAAATGTAAAATCTTGTTCTTCAACGTTCCATTCTCGCCAAATATCTCTCAGCTCCATATCATCCATCATATCAAAAAAGAATTTAGGCAGTAGAGCATGCTTTTGGATGTTTTTCAAGAGCCCTTTTTTGTCTTTTTGGGTATCCAATACTCCATTCTAGTCACCCAATAATATACATGATTTATAATCCCATTGTATTAATTTGGTATGCAAAAGCTTATAAAATTTTTCTTGTTGTTGATTAGGTGCATATACTCCAGTTAAAAGTATTTTCTTCCCTTCTATTAAAAGTTCGATTGCTATATATCTTCCTTGAGCATCTACTTCAATTAATTTAGCCATTAAGTCTTTCCTTAAGTATATAACTATACCATTTTTCTTCTCTGGAGCAGATGCGACAAAGTGTGTTCCCAATCTTGCATTTATCAAATATTTTTGGTTTCTTGTTCTGATATGTGTTTCTTGCAAACAAATTACATCATTTTTAAACTGTTTCAGATAATGAAATATTTTCTTCCTCTTTTGCGGTGAGTTTAAGCCATTAACATTCCATGTTAAGAATCCAGTTGCCATTCTTGGCACCCTGAAGCTTTTGGAGCGCCAGCTGAAAGTCCTCCTGGATTTTCTTCTTTGGCTTTGCTCCTCCCACTGCTTCTGTATTTGTAGTTTCTTGAGTTATTATATGAGTTTGCTATGCCTTTAATTATTGTTCTTTACGTTTGGCTGCCGCTCGTGTTTGTCTTTGATCCTTTGGTCCTTCTATCTTTTCAAGTAATTCCAAAGCTTGAACAATACCCAAAAGTTGCAGTAAATCTTCTTGAGTAATCGAGGCTCCTCCTTGGGCTTGTGCCTGCATACCTTCCATCTCCCCCTTTCTTGCCTCCTCTGCTTCTTTTTTTTCTTTTAACTTCTGGGGATAGTGGGCGTCCAGCCTTTAGTACATTGGTGTAAAAATCTCTTGCCTTCCAAACTGTATTAAGGCGATATCTTTCTCCTGAGTAATTCACCACTAATCCAGCTGGAACCTCCCATCTGTACTGCATCTGGTGATTTCTGAGTTCTTCAACTAGAAATGCATAATTCTTTCTAGTTCTCAACATTTTTGGGGGGATTTCTTTCAATACTAAAACCTCCTGTCCTGCCACTTGGAGTTTATTTTGATAAGAAGCTTGTAAAATTTCATTTCGTGTCCTCCTTGTAGTAAAGTAGATTACAATGTCTCTTGGTAGTTGTCTCTGTCTGGCGACCCATGAGTTAACACGATAAATTTTATCTAATTGCCATTCAAACTCTGCCTTTGAGTCTCCACTTAACTGTGCAAAAGCTTCTGCAAAAATCTCTCTGATTGTTTTCTCTCAAACCTCTTACTCTCAGGGCAAACTCCATTGCTCTATATTGTATCATTGTAACTTCTGCATCTGCCTTTTCCATCTTAGTTTGAACCTCTCCCATTTTATTCTCCAAATTCACATTAGACTGATTAATTTCTTCCACCCTTTCCTCCAACAATTTGACATGGCCTGCCAGACCCTGAAGCGCCAAAACAATGTCTTCTCTTATTTCTTTATTTTGAATTTGAATTACCTCCTTAATTTCAGCCATCTCCTTAGACTTTTGATTTTTTCGTCAAAAACAGATGTTATTTTTCCTTCTAAAACAGAGGCTTGCACCTTTAAAGCCTCCTGAAGGGCTTCGAGTGTCAGTGTTTGTGTATCCGCTGGGGCTAGCAAAGACTGCATTTTAGATGGTTGAGCTGGTGATCCCCCAGCACTTTTAGAAACGCCAATTTTTATTTGCTTTGAGGCCATTTTCTAATTTTCAAATTGCGCTTTTTCAGCAGCCAAATCAGTAAGTCCATACTTTCTTGATGAAGTACTTTTGGCCTTGGCCATTCCTTTGACAAACTCCCCTAATTCCAACCTGAGACCCTCACCTCCTGCTTTACCCTCTGTGGCTGCAATTTTTTTGAAGACTGATTTATCATAGTCTTTGAATTACAACCATTCATTTAGTGACCTCCTCACAAGCAAAGTCAATTAGGAAGCCAGTATCGCTTCACAACTGTGTTACTAAAAGTGAACAACTGCAGTGATTCACTTAACAACTGCAGGAAGACCTTGGAAATTTAAAAACAGAACAGGATTTTTTAAAAAAGCAAGGAATAAAAATTGACTGGTGGCCATATTTGCAAATTAGGATAAAATATAAAAAAGACAGGGAACAATATGGTATACACAGAGAACAATTGGAATTAGATAAGATATTATTAGGACCAGGAGAAAAAATGATCACAAAAGTGTATAATTTTCTGTTAAAATTTAAAATGGAAGAAGAAATTGTGAAGGAAACAATGATTAGTTGGGCAAGAAATTTTGGATATAACATTCATTTGGATCAATGGGATAAATTATGGGAGAGAAACTATAAACTAACAATGTCAGATGCTTACAAGGAGAATCTTTATAAGACGTTTTACCGATGGCACCTGCCACAAGCGAGATTGTCTAGGATGTTCTCAAAACAGGTCCCCGGAATGTTGGAGGTGCGGCCATAGCCGAGGGACCTTCTACCACATGTGGTGGACCTGCCCTAAGATTAGGAAATTTTGGTGGAAGAGAAAAAAATGGCTGGAAGAGATACCTGGATAGAAGATAGAAAGAAAACTGGAACTATTCCCCCTCGGTATTTAAGAAGGGAAAATGGAAAAAAAATTATAATATCATATTACATATACTAACTGCATGTAGAATTGCCATAGCACAAAATTGGAAACAACCGGATATCCCCCCCAGACCAATTTATAATTTTAAAAATTTATGACTGCGCAGAAATGGACAGATTATCTATGGAAATTAAGAAAAGGGAAGACACCAAGTACTATTTAATTTGGAATAGATGGTATTCCTGGCTGGAGAGTAAATCTAAAATGTAAGCGGTATTTTGTTACGAAACCGAATTGTGAATAGAAGATATTGTAACTTAAATAAGGATGTAAGTTAAGACATATAGGGTGAACCCTTATGATCATTGCAGCATTCTGTGGTCACATGATCAAAATTTGGACGCTTGCCAACTGTCATGTATGACGATTGAATATATCTTCTAACTAGGTCTTCCCTCCAATGTAATTCTTTATGGAAAAGAAACTCAAAACTTGTATTCTCTTCAGATCAAGGTGGAGGGTTGTCTGAAGGCTCAGAAGGAGGAGAAAGAAAAAATAGCTACATACAAAAGAGACACAGAGCAAACAGTGCAGGAGATGCTTGTAAGTATTGATCCAACGGTGAGGAGCTTCTGAGCTAATAGGAAGGAAAACACCGTCTGCCATTTTTGATAATAGGCAGCCTGTGTTTTAGTAGAAATTCTGACTTAAATGAAATTCAAGTTAAAGACGGTGTTAAGAACTTGTTCTTAACCTGAGGACTCAGATGTCACCATTGGCTGAATGAGTCACAGTTGGGTTAAGTGCCCCTATCTTATTAGCCATGTTTTATACAATGGGTTTGTTTTGTTAAATAAATTAATGCAAAACGTATTTCATCCTATTGAAAAAATTGTGAACTCAAACATTTTTCTATCTCTTTTTTTGGAATCCCTGATTGCCAAGAAAATTTTCATGAGAGGTCATTAAACTAGAGCCTTTAAAAAAAAATCTTTTCCCCCTATGCTTTTTAATATCAAATGGGTTTTTTGTCTCCTTTGGATATTCTCCCACCTCACTTCTGGATTCTTCAAGGAATCTGTTTAATTATTATAACAATTAAAATAAAAGTAAAAATAATTAAGTGAAACAATTAAAATAAAATAAAAGTATGTCTTTTGTCTTTCTTGTTCTAGGATCATATTGAAAAAGTGAAAAAAAATGTAGTGGCTGAATTCAGAGACCTACAAGTCTGGTTAGAAGGGCAGGAGAAGCTTCTATTGACTAAAATAGAAGAAACGGAGAAGGATATTATGGCAAGAAAGGAGGAAGGTTTGGCTAAGCATATGGAGGAACTCGGCTCTCTTGACCATCTCATCCAGGAGATAGAAGAGAAGCTTCAGCAGCCAGCCAGCAAACTCTTACAGGTCAGTCAGGAAGTTGAGATCACAGAATCCTAGGGCTGGAAGGGACCTTGGAGGTCTTCTGGTCCAATCTTCCACCCAAGGCAGGAGACTTCATAACCATCCCACAAAAATGGTTGTCCAAACTATTATTGGAATCCTTCAGTGATGGAGCACCCAAAACTCAGGGAAGCAGGCTGTTCCACTGATAAATACTTCTCACTGTCAGGAAATTCTTCCTTATTTTAGGTTGCATCTCCAGATGAGCTTCCACCCCTTTTCCCTATGAGAGCCCTTCAAGTGTTGGAAGATGGCTGTTGTGTCTCCCCTAAGCCTTTTCTTCCTTAGGCTAAGCATACCGAGTTCCCTTAGCCACTCATTATATGGTTTGACTTCCTGGCCTCTTACCATCTTCCTTGCTCCTCTCTGCATTCTTTCGCCCCTCCACAGAATACTCTTTTTGACTCTTTCCTTTTTTTTCTTTCATAAATTTAATCAAAATTATAATAGTGAAAAGTGCCAATGGAAATAAAGAAAATAGGGAAATGGAGAAGGAAAAGAGTGGGAAAGAAGCAGCAGTTTAGAAATAACAAGTTATATCTAATTAAAGCAGTCGATTTTTTCATTTTATCTAACTCCATCACTTTTTCCATCCATTTTTCTTTTGTGACATAGATATTTTTCTTTTTAGACATGGATATATCTTTCCATTTCTGCATGTAGGATTCTGGCTGCATTCGGTCAAGTTGAAAATCTTTTTTTCAACTCCACATTTAGTAAACTTTCTATGGAAGGAAACGTGAAGGTATGAAGACTACAGGTAGTCCTTGACATATTAGCACACTTGGGCTCGAAATTTCTGTTGCTGAGGGAAACAGTTGTTAAGTTAATTTTGCCCCATTTTACGACCTTTCTTGCCGCTGTTGTTAAGTGAATCTCTGCAGTGGTTAAGTTAATAACATGGTTGTTAAGTGAATCCGGCTTCTGCATTGACTTTGCTTGTCAGAAGGTCACTAATGGTGATCACATGACCCCAGGAAGCTGCCACCGTCATAAATATGAATTGGTTGCCAAGTGGCTGAATTTTGATCATGTGACCATGGGGATGCTGCAAGAGTCTTTTTTTAAAAAAAAAGTTTATTTATAACACAGTAAAACAATATAAGACATACAACACTTATATACAAGACTCTTTTTACAGCTTCTTCATAGTGGTCCTTCCTTATTATTTACTATTTCCACAAATTTTACTTCATCTCATTCCAAATTACTATCTGTCCCCATCATTTCATTTACAATATATTTCTCTTTTTCATTTCAATCACTAAATTGTATTTTACCAATTTTTCCCATTATTTTTGGACATTTCTTTATCTCCCCCTTATTTTTCTTCTTCGTTTTTCCTTTCCTCCAACCACTCATACCATCTATACCAAATTTCATAGTATTCTGTATCGTCTTTTCCTGCAAGAGCCTTAAGTGTGAAAAATGATCATAAATAATTTTTTTCAGTGCCCTGGTAACTTCGAACGGTCACTAAATGAACTGTTTAGTCAAGGACTACCTGTAATGGCTAATATTAGGGATACATAATGTAATTCAGAAAAAGCAGGAATTGAAAGTGCTGATCAATTGTCTATATATTCTTCACAATTTTAAGAATGTCTGCTTAGGGTTCCTATCCTATATTGGAGGATGTAGTGGTGGGTGCTCTTTGTAGGATCTCCCCCTCCCCTTAATCTCCAGGCCAAGGAGAAACCCAACACTAATCACCTTCTCCAAAGTATTATCACCACCTGGATTTTCCAAAGTGCCTTCATTCTGGAAGCATAAATGCAGGGGATTTTTTTAATCCTATTGATGCACTATTTTGTTTTTCAAATAGTCTTTTCCATTTGCTATCATGTTTTATATATAAATATATATCTTCTGTAATTGTGTTGGATTCAATCTGGGTATAATTTTTCTTAGACAAGAAAGTAAAAACAATACCACTCTAAAAGAGGGGGGAAAAGAGCAATGGAATTTTTTAAAAAATGGAAGTATTTTATATGTTTGTTGGTGTCTGGTTGTCCAGACGTTTCACTCATGTATTTTGTGACTGTAAGAGTTTAATTTTCTGCCTAGGAAATGGCTCCTTTCAGTGCTTTGTCTCTTTATTTTTTAGGACATTGGAAGCATCTTGAAGAAGTAAGTAAATCCACCCTTTTCTTTACAGTCTCAGAGATCAGCAACTCCTCCAGCAGTTTTCCTATTTTGGAAAGTTCTTTCTTTATTTCACAGTATTTTATTGTAAAGACAATGTACTGTAT
>WNWU01006331.1:0-13721 GCA_012654045.1 Ptyas mucosa | reverse complement strand
GGCTATCCTCCTTTTATCTAACCATTCATAGAATTTTGCCCAGATTTTATAGTACAATGTTTCGCTTTTCTCCTTGAGTTCCAAGGTGAGTCTATCCATTTCTGCACAGTTAAAAAACTTTAGTAGTATTTCCTCTTTAGTTGGGGTATCTTTCTCTTTCCACTTCTGCACAAAGGCTATCCGTGCTGCTGTAAGTATATGCAGTAGTAGATAATTTATGTCTTTCTTGTATTTGCCCTCTGTCATTCCCAAAAGGGAAAATTCTGGTTTGACTTCTATGTTTATTAACAAAATTTCTTCCAACCAACTCTTTATCAGATTCCAATATTTCTTTGCCTTTGGGCATTCCCACCACATATGATAGAAGTTCCCCGGAGCCACCTCGCACTTCCAACATGCCGAAGAATTTCCCTTATTGATTCGTGCTAATCTTTTTTTTTCAATAATTTTTTATTTTTAAACAAGAATAAAACATAAAAACATCATCATTCCATACAGTTACAGACAGTATATCAATCGGTTTGTATCTTTTTGTGCTCCCTCCTCTCCTCAAAATATCACTATTTTGAGGTTATTTTCATATAAAAAAAAGAAATTCACTTAATTTATCTCAGCATCCACATATTTCATGTTTCATATTTCACGGGAGCATCAGAGGGGCGGGAGGCAGCGTTTCCCGTCAGCTGGAGCCCAGCTGGGAGTCGGAGCGGCGTGGCGGCATTTTTCTGCCTATAGCGCTTGCTGTGCGGCAGCTTCCCAGTCCCAAGGGGCTTGCCCGGAGCGCTGTGGGAGTTGCCGGGTCTCCCAGAAGATCTTTGGGACGCTGCCAGACTTTGTGTGTGACAGCAGCAGCGGCGGCGGTGGCAGAACGGCGGCAGCTGCGATGGCAGCCCAGAGGGCGCTGGCTGGGAGGAGACACCCCCCTCCCCATGGAGCTAAGGATGGGGGGGCAACGAGGCTGAGAGACCATCCATTCTTTGGATTGGGCGAGGACCTGGCGTGAGACTCTGTTTAGACCTTGGAAGGCCTCCATCCTGGTTATGTGGGGGGGGGGCTAGAGACAACTGCCCCTGTTTCTTTCCAGTGTCTTTTTACTGGGACTATGCCCACCTTGGACTGCCTGCTAGCCTACCGACTCATTTGACGCAAAGCCTATTTTCATCTGAATTTCCTAACTGTGGGGAGGACTATTCAAATCTGAATGGGGGCTGGTACATGGCTCCATCCCGTCAGCTGAGGGGGCTGGGCATCAGTTTTAAACCGCTGTGAGAGGGTGGCTCTGGTGTCAGGGCCCCTGGGAGCTGAACCGGGATGATTCAAATCTTGCACTTGTCAGCAGAGGGGACTGGACCATCAGACCAATCCGCCGTGAGAGGGCGGTTTTGGACCTGAGCCCGGGTGCTGGGTTGTTTGCATTGGTTCATTGCTGCCATCTCACCACAAGAGGAGGCTGACCAGCTGACTGGACCACCGTAAGAGGATGGATGGACTCATTCCCCCCCCTTGGATTGTGGTCGACCTGGAACTGGACTTTGTCCTCTGTTGTGAGGGGACCGAGGACATGGTCTTGTGAAAATGCTTTCGAGACTCCCATTCCATGTTTCCTCCCCTGGACCTTTTTATATGGACCCCTAGGATATGGTCCTCCTATCCGCTGTGGTCAAGATGTATTCAGCAGCGGAGCTTCTTGGTCTGCGAGACTCCCCCCTCTCGCAGGCTTGGCCCTCCACTTTATCGAGGGCCTACCTTGATGACGGGTTTTGGAACCCTGAGAGGTGGTGTGCCACAAAGAGGGGGCTGTGGGGTTTTTTAAAATTGTCCTTTTGTAATCTTTTAAGGGGTTTGGGGCAGGGGGTGGGGAGGGAGGGGTATAGGTCAGGCTCGACACAGGGGCATGGAACGGAAGGCGGGGAGCGGGGTGTGGAGGAGCTCAGTGTTGATAGGGAGGTGGGCGCTTCTATCAGGACCGTGGTTGGGAGGGGCAGATATGGCGGGAGTAGGGGGCCACATCATGTGGTGGGGGCACGCACTCGCTATCTCCAAGCGGTGGCATGCCTCGGCCCCCATGATTCGTCTCGTTCCGCGGGCTGTCCAGAGTTGCAGAACCCAGGCCTTAGGCTGATGTTGTGCAACGCCAGGTCCGTGGTTAATAAGGCCCCCCTCATTTGCGAGCTAATCCAAGAGGGGGGTGCGGACCTGGCGGGTATTACTGAAACCTGGTTGGGCCAAGAGGGGGGGGTTCCCCTCATAGAGATGTGCCCGCCAGGTTTCCACGCATTCCATCAGCCAAGGGCCCAGGGCAGGGGTGGGGGGGGTGGCGGTCGTTATAAAGGAAAGTCTGGATCCGAGGGAGGCCACTGTACCTCAGATAGCCGGATGTGAGTCTCTCCTAGTGAAGTGGGGCCATGGGATGCAGGTGGGCTTGCTGATCACGTACCTGGCTCCCTGCCATGTGACAGCAGCCCTGCCCGAGCTTCTCAACGTTATTGCCGGGGTGGCGGTCGATACCCCCAGACTTTTGGTCATGGGGGATTTCAACCTGCCGTCTGTCGGTAAGGCGTCTGGGATGGCTCGGGAGTTTATGGCTTCCATGACAGCCATGGACCTGACACAATTAATTCTTGGCCCTACTCATGTGGGAGGACACACTCTGGACTTGGTTTTTGTCTCTGGTCAGTGGCTGAGTGGTCTGGATATAGGGGATATAGTTATCGAACCCCTGTCATGGACAGACCATTCCCTCCTGAGGCTGGACTTTTTGACCGCTGCACCCCACTGCAGGGAGGCGGAACCGACTAGGTGGTTCCGCCCCAGGCGCCTGATGGACCCTGATAGGTTCCAGAGGGAGCTTGGGCCAGTTCCTGAAACTCTGGCTCACGACTCGACTGAAGACCTGGTGGCCGCCTGGGATAGGGCGGCCGCTGGTGCTTTAGACCGAGTCGTGCCTTTGCGGCCTCTGACCCGGCGCCGAGCCTGCCCGGCTCCTTGGTTTTCCGAGGAGCTGAGGGAGATGAAGCGCCGGAAAAGATGCCTAGAGAGTAGTTGGAGGGCTAGTCGCTCCGAATCCAACCGAACACTAATTAGGTCTCATATTAAGACTTATTTAGTGGCGATAAAAGCGGCAAAGTGTAATTACTTTTCTGCTCTTATTGCATCGGCAGATAATCGCCCAGCCGCCTTGTTTAGGGTGACTCGCTCCCTCCTACATCAGGGAGCGCGGGAGGACCCCTTGCAAGGGCAGGCTGAGGATTTTGCACAGTATCTGCACGATAAAATCGCTCAGATTCGGGAAGGCTTGGACTCTGACTGGGTAGATCCCGGCGGGATGACTGAGGCTGGTCTTGAGAATGTTATCTGGGATGAGTTCGACCCTGTGACTCCTGAGGACGTGGACAGGATCCTGGGGAGGTTAAACGCAACCACATGTTTATTGGACCCGTGTCCCTCCTGGCTGGTACTGGCCACCCGGGTGGTAACACGAGGCTGGCTCCAGAGGATTATAAATGCTTCTTTGAGAGAGGGTTTCTTGCCTCCCGCCCTGAAAGAGGCGGTGGTGAGGCCCCTCCTCAAGAAGCCTTCCCTGGACCCGGCTGTTTTGGCAAACTACCGTCCGGTCTCCAACCTTCGCTTTATTGCGAAGGTTGTCGAGAGTGTGGTTGCGCGCCAGCTCCCACAGTACCTGGATGAAACCGTCTATCTAGATCCGTGCCAGTCCGGCTTCAGGCCTGGGTACAGCACGGAGACGGCATTGGCCGCATTGGTGGATGATCTCTGGAGGGCCCGGGACAGGGGTTGTTCCTCTGTTCTGGTCCTGTTAGATCTCTCAGCGGCTTTTGATACCGACCATGGTATCATGCTGCACCGGTTGGGGGGATTGGGGGTGGGAGGCACCGTGCTGCGGTGGTTCTCCTCCTATCTCTCTGACCGGTGGCAGTCTGTGTTGGCAGGGGGGCAGAGGTCGACCTCGAGGCGCCTTGCTTGCGGGGTGCCGCAAGGGTCAGTCCTCTCGCCGCTCCTGTTCAACATTTATGTGAAGCCGCTGGGTGAGATCATCCGTGGCTTTGGGGTGCAATGTCATCTGTACGCTGATGATACTCAGCTGTACATTTCCACCCCAGACCACCCCAATGATGCCTTCGAAGTGATGTCCCAGTGTCTGGAGGCCGTGCGGACCTGGATGGGGAGGAACAGGCTTCGACTCAACCCTTCCAAGACCGAGTGGCTGTGGATACCGGCGTCCCGATATAGCCAGCTGGTGCCATCGCTGGCTATTGGGGGCGAGTTATTGGCCCCTACAGAGGGAGCTCGCAACTTGGGCGTCCTCCTGGACACATGGCTGTCTTTAGAAGAGCACATGACGGCCGTGGCCAGGAGGGCTTTTTATCAGGTTCGCCTGATACGCCAGTTGCGCCCCTTTCTGGATCGGGACTCCTTATGCACGGTCACTCATGCCCTCGTTACATCTCGCCTGGACTACTGCAACGCTCTCTACATGGGGCTCCCCTTGAGGAGCACCCGGAGGCTCCAACTGGTTCAGAGTGCGGCCGTGCGGGTGATTATGGGAGCGACGGGGCGCTCCCATGTAACACCTCTCCTGCGCGAGCTGCATTGGCTCCCGTTGGTCTTCCAGGTGCGCTTTAAGGTATTGGTCCTCACCTTTAAAGCGCTCCATGGCGTAGGGCCAGGGTACTTACGAGACCGCCTGCTGCTACCAATAACCTCCCACTGGCCAATACGCTCTCACAGAGAGGGCCTCCTCAGGGTGCCGTCAGTCAAGCAATGTCGGCTGGCGGCCCCCAGGGGGAGAGCCTTCTCTGTGGGGGCACCCGCCCTATGGAATGAGCTACCTCCTGGAATAAGACTGATCCTGGACCTTCGTACCTTCCGCAAAGCCTTGAAGACTTACTTATTCCAGCAAGCCGGCCTAGCTTAAATGGTTTTAAATTGGGATTTTGAATTTTATAGACTTGGGGTTTTAAATTGGGAGGCCGATCGATTTAATATCTTTTAATTTATCTTAATTTTTGTATTGTATGTATTTTAATTCTGGCTGTCCACCGCCCTGAGTCCCTTCTGGGAGAAGGGCGGGATACAAATTAAATTATTATTATTATTATTATCTCCATTTTTTATTGTCCATCCATTGATAAAATAAATCCCATATCAAATAATATTGTTTATCTTCCTGCTCTCTTATTTCAAATGTCAATTTACTCATTTCAGCACAGTCCATCATTTTCTTAATAATTTCTTCATCAGTAATCATCTTCTCTCCTTTCCAATTTTTTGCAAATACAATTCTAGCTGCTGTTAAAAGGTTCACAATTAAATATTGCAATTCTTTATTATATGTCTTTGGTAAGATCCCTAATAAAAATATCTCTGGTTTAAAATCAATATGTCTCTTAGTCATTTTTTCCAACCACGTGTGTATCTTGGTCCAATATCTCTTTGCATCTCCACATGTCCACCACATGTGGTAATAGGATCCTGGAGTCTGATGACACTTCCAACACTTCTCCGATTTATTCTGGAACATTCTGGCTATCCTCGTCGGGGGTAAATGCCATCTGTAAAACATCTTATACAAATTCTCCTTATAAGTTGTAGACATTGTCATTTTATAATTATGTGACCACAATTTTTGCCATTTCTATAAATCAATACCGTAACCAAAATTTTTCCCCCACGCTATCATTGCTTCTTTAACTTGTTCTTCTTCCAGTTTTACTTCTAACAAATATCCATACAACTTTTTAATTATATGATCATCAGAGCCCATTAAAATTTTATCTAAATTAGTCAAGACATTATAAAAACCTTCTTGTTTGAAATCTTCTTGATATCTAGAAAATATTTGCATATATGAAAACCAATCCATCTTATATCCCTGGTCTTCTAATTCCTGCTTTAATTTAAGTTCACCCTTTTCATCCAACAATTCACTATACCTAATAATTTGTTCCCTTTTGAGTATTACTGGATATGAAAAAGCTTCAGTTGTAGATATCCAGGTTGGAATCTTCAAATAATGATATTTTTTTACCTTCTCCAAATTCAACCATAAAGCTTCACGTATCTGATGTCTTCTAAAATACCCTTGTATTTTTGTGCCTTTGTACCATAAAAAGGCATGGCATCCCATCAACAAATCGTGTCCCTCCAGATTCAATAATCTAGAATTTCTCAAAGTTATCCATTCTTTAGTCCACATTAAACTTGCTGCTTGATAATACAATTCAAAAATAGGCAAACCAAAACCACCCCTGGCTTTAACATCTTGTAAAAGTTTTAATTTTATTCTCGCCTTTTTTCCTTGCCAAATATATTTCAGTATCATTTTGTTTAAATCTACAAAAAATTCCTTACCCAACTTGATTGGAATTGTCTGAAATAGGTACAAAATTCTGGGCAGAATATTCATCTTAATAGTTGAGATCCTACCAATCAAAGATAACTGCAAATTACCCCATTTCGCCAAGTCTTGCCCTATCTGTTGTTTAAGCTTATTATAGTTATTTTCTTTGAGTGCACTGTACCTTGGTGTTAAATATATCCCCAAATATTTTACTTTGTTTGTAACCTGCATTTTTAAAACCTCCATCAATTCTTCTTTTTGCTTTTTCAACATATTTCTAGTCATTATCTTCATTTTATCTTTATTAATTTTCAAGCCAGCTACTTTGCCAAATTCTCCAACAGTTTCTATCAATTTATTTATTGTTGTTAATGGTTCTTCAATGATAAAGACCATATCATCTGCAAAGGCTTGAACTTTATATTCTTCTTTTCAAATTTTCATGCCTTTTATCTCTTTTTCTTCTCTGATGCGTCTATTTAAAACTTCTAAAGTCAATATAAACAACAATGGGGACAGCGGGCATCCTTGTCTAGTGCCTTTTTCTATTTCAATGGGATCAGACAGTTCTCCATTTATCATTACTTTTGCTGTCTGTTTAAAATAAATAGCTTCAATTGCCTGTATAAATTTCCTACCAAAGCCCATCTTTTCCATTTGGAGTATCATAAATCGCCAATTAACCTTGTCAAAAGCTTTTTGTGCATCTAAAAATACCAAAGCCATCTGTTTTTCAGGATGTGCTTCATAATACTCTAAAGTATCCAAAATTATTTTTATATTATCTCTAATTTGTCTTTTTGGTAGTAATTCATTTTGATCCGCATGTATAAAATTATTAAAATATCTCTTAAGTCTCTCCGCCAATATTGAAGCAAAAATTTTATAGTCCGAATTTAGCAAGGATATAGGCCTGTAGTTTTTGATTTGTTGTGGGTCTGTGTCTTCTTTGTGAATCAATGTAATATACGCCTCAGTCCATGATTTAGGTATTTGCTTCTTTGTCATCACTTCATTCATCACCTCCAATAGTGGAAGGGTCAAAGATTCTTGTAGTGTCCTGTAGTATTCAACTGGTAGACCATCTGGCGCTGGCACCTTCCCATTCTTTTGCTTCTTGATTGCTTCTGTTAACTCCATCATCGTTATGTTTCTTTCCAACATCTCCTCCACATCTTTACAAATCCGAGGTAGTTTTGCTTCTTGTAGATACTTTAGCACTTTTTCCTCCTCTATTGTCTCTCTTTTATATAGTTGTCTATAAAACTCTTGTATTATCTTCCCCATCTCTTTATTTCCAAATTTACTTTGCCCTTGTGCATCGACTAAGTGTGTTATTTTCCTTGATTCTCTTTCCTTTTTCAATTTATAAGCTTACCATCTGCCTGGTTTATTCGCATTTTCAAAGTAGTTTTGTTTGGCACTTCTTATTTTTTGGGCTAATTCTTCTTTCTCCAGTAGATCCATTTTATGCTTTATTGTATCCATTTTGATTTTAATATCCTTCTTGTGTGGATCTTTCTGGAGTTCCTTTTCGAACCTTTTGTAATCATCGGTTAATAATTTTGACATTAGCCCTTTTTTTGCATTCCTTTTCCTTGTGTAGTCTATAATTATTCCTTTGGCATATGCCTTCATTGTATCCCAGCGGTTTTGTATCGATGTCTCTTCTTTCTTATTTTCTTTAAAAAAGAAAGCCAGGTCTCTTTCCATTTTCTGCACAAAATCTTGCTCTTTTAATATTGTATTAAAGTCCATCTAGATCTTCTTGTGCGTCCTTTCCAGGTTATTATCACAGGATTATGGTCCGCCCATAAATTGGCTTCTATTTCCACATAGTCTATATTCAGCAACAAATCCATTGTTGTCCATATCATATCTAATCTGGACCAAGATGAATGTCTGTCAGAGTAAAAAGTATATTGTTTGTTTTCTCTGTTTCTTTCTCTCCATGTATCTTTCATATTTATTTCCTCCATCATCTTAAAGAAGGATCTTGGTAGTATCTTTCTAGTACGTTTTGTTGCCTTTTTCGTTTTGTAATCCAAATTTTCATCCACAATTCCATTGAAGTCCCCCATCATACATATATTATCGTATTCCATTTCAATTATTTTATTATGTAATCTTCTATAAAAGTCATTTTGATTTTCATTTGGAGCATATATTGCTATTAAAAATTTTTTCATATTTTTATCAATTATTTCAACCATCAAAATTCTACCTTCTAAGTCTGAATATTTTTGTTCCGCCACTATTGCATTTTTAATATATAATACGACTCCTCTTTTTTTGCTTTGCGATAGGGATAAAAAGGTTTTCCCAAGTTTTGGTTGTGTCAATAAGTATTCGTGTTGTTTTTTAATATGTACTTCTTGTAAGCAAATTATATCAGCTTTTAGTTTCTCTAATTTGTGGAATACTTTCTTTCTTTTAATAGCCGAATTAAGTCCATTTATATTTATTGAAATTAATTTCCTTTCTTCCATATTCATACTTTATATGTAGGTTTTATTGCTCTAGTAGATCTTACTTCACGTTGTTCCTTTTGTTGAATAGCTCCCCCAACTGCTCCCTCTGTCGACTCGAGTATTGCCAATTCTTCCTCTGTAAATTTTATTGGGACTACAGGTTGGATTTCAAATTGCATTTCCTTTTCTTTTTCTCTAAGAAATTGGTCATAGAAAGCTCTTGCTTTATCAATTGTGTTCAGCCGGTATCTTTGAAGTTGCCATACAACCCCTTCTGGGGTCAACCATCTGTAGTTAATTCCTTTTTGCATCAATATTTTCATCAAAAACTGGTACTCTCTTCTCAACTCTCTTACTTTCCTTGGTATTTGTCTCAAGACCACCACTTATTTTTCTTTGTATTTCAAGGTTTTTTCTCTTGCTGCTTGAAGAATTTGTGCTTTAATCAATTTCTTAGTAAATCTTATATGTACCTCTCTTGGGAGTTTATTACGTATTGCATATCTAGTGTAAACTTGGTAAATCTCATCAACTCCTTCCATCACCTTCTCTTTAGTAGTTTCTAAGGCTTCAGACAGCAACCCAATCATCACATCTGGAAGGTTTTCTCCTTTTTCTTCTTCCACATTTTGAAATCTTAAATAAAATTCTGCTTTTTCTATTTCCCATCCGATTAATCCACTTGCTTCTAGTTCCACATCTCCCAGTCTATTCTCAATTTCTTTTATTTTCTCTTCCTTTTGGTCTTCCTTCTTCTCTAGTTTTGACAGTCTCTCTTCATAATTCACCATTGTTTGCTGAATATTATCCACTTTTTCATCTGTCTTAAGTAGCTGTTGTTCCATCCTTTGAACTTTTTCATCTGTCTTAAGTACTTTACATTACTTTACTTTATTTTGGATTTATATACCGCCCTGCTCCCGAAGGACTCAGGGTGGTGAACAGCCAAAAGATAAAACACACATAATACAAAATTTAAAAAACAATGTAAAAGCACATTAAATAATTTGGCCCATACAGATTAAAACACCCCTATTATTTTAAAACAAATTTAAAATTAATAATTAAAAGGAAGTTAGGCCAGGCCAGCCTGTTGAAATAAAAAGGTCTTGAGGGCATGGCGGAAAGTGCGTAAATCCAGGATCCTCCATATCTCCGGGGGGAGCGCGTTCCAAATGGCAGGTGCCCCCACAGAGAAGGCTCTCCCCTGAGGACTTCCGGTGGTGATGTCATCGTGAAAGGGCGAAGAAACGGAGCTGCCATTTCTGAAGCCCAAAATTCTTCATTAGTTGCTCTTTAAGGGCATTCCTGAACTTGGAGGGATCGGGAAACGATAGAGGAATTCGCGGAGCCCCCTGGTGTTGCGCTGTCACCAGGGAGGACGAGCGATCTACCTCTTAAATTAGTGGAGGAGAAGTCAGCCTTTCCGGCGGACAGGAGTGATGGCGCCCGCCTAGAACGAAGCAAAGAGTGAAAAGCAATCTCAAGTGACGGGCAGAAAGATCCCCCAAAACAAAGACGGTAAGCAGGAGATGCGCGACCGAAGGAGAGGAGGAAAAACTGGAGTTACAAAAGCAGCGGTACAAAGGAGAAAGGAAAACGTGGAAATAACACAGCGCGGAAGAGAAGGAACCCATAGAATGACTAAGCAAATATAAGAGTCTGAGAAGGAGAGTTTGAGGAAGGCAAAGGTAGTGGAAGCTGAGCAGAAGAAACAACCTGTGGAATCTGTGAAAATAGAAGATTTGTTTGCGCTTTGGATCTATAACGATTTAAACTTAAAAAGATTTGGAAATTGAATGCAGAGACTGAAATAGCAGAACTCGAGCGGAAGGAATAGGTGGCGGAATTTGTGAGCACAGAAGACTTGTTGGGACTTTGGATTTACAACAATTTAATCTTAAAAAGACTTGAAAACTGAATGAAGAGAACTAAATTCCGGGACTAGTAAAAGTGACACAGATGAACATAGAGGGAAGTGAATATTACTCTTGAATTACCTTGGGGGGGGAATCAAAAAAAGCTAATACCTAAAAGCCAATATGTTTAACATTTAAAAGAATTATATATAAGTAACAATATAGTTATAAATGTAAATTATACTGTGAAATTATAAGTGCTGGTAAAAGAAAGATAAGGAATTATCGTTAGAGTGATTGACTGGAAGTTTGATATGAAATAGTGAATAAGTTGATTAGATTTTGGAGACAGGTTGACTGATGAATTGAGGGATTGAATAGATTGGTAATTAGAAAAGTAAGAAAACTAAAAACTGTGATTGATGAAATAAGTATAAGTAGATTGATTTGTATTGCAAATAGGAATCAACTGGCTAAGTGGGGCAATTGGAAAATAATATAATAAGTCATGCGGGGAATAAGTGGTTGTGTGGGAGAAAAAGAAAATATTAAGAAATAATTCAAAACTTATGTTAAGGTGGGAAAGTTTTACACGAATATTGAAAATGTCTACAACATCCACCATAACAAAAACAGGGAAAAAACCCACAATAAATACGACAGTAATGACTCCCTCCCCACTTCAACAAAAAACAATAGAAAGCATGGTGGGAAAAGAAAAAGAAAAAGAAAAACTGGAAATGTCACCAAATGTAATACAGACTATGTTTCAAACGATTCAGGATTCATTACTCAGAACACAAGAAAAAATAGCAGAAAATCAGGAAGAAATGAGAATGTTCCATGCAGAGATTAGAAATGAAATAGGAGAAGTTAAAGAGGACCATGAATGATAAAATTGGGGGTATTCAACAATCTATAGTAGAAAACGAACACAGAATTAGGAAAGCTGAAATGAAAATAGACCATGTAGAATCAAAAGTAGAGGCAATGGAACAAAAAACGCTACATTTAAATAAAGAAATGTCAGATTCACTAGCCATGCTCGAAATGGAAAAGGCTTCATATTTTCTGCGCTTTCAAAATATACCAGAGAAGAAAGAGGAGGATTTAGAAGGAAAAATGGTGGAGATCATCTCAGGAATGACACAAAAAGACCAGAGGGAAATAAAAGGACAACTGGAGAAAACCTACCGTGTACAAACAAATTATATAAGGAGACATAGATTGGCGAGAGAAGTCCATGTTAAATTTGCTAAAAGATCTACTCGGGATGAAGTCTACAGGAAATCTAGAGAAGAAATGGTGACCTACAAAGACAAAGAAATTATAATCTTAAAACAGATACCCCGAAGAATAAGAAACCTACGACAACAATATCAGTTCCTAACATCATTATTGATCAAATATTAAATAATGTATAGATGGTTGCCAACAGAGGGGATCCTAATTACGTGGGAAGACAAAAAATATAAAATAGACACTCTAGAGAAGGCAAGGGAATTTCATAGCACACACTTTAGGTTGGAGGAAGAGCAGGAAAGTAAGGAGGAAACTGATAGTAGAAGTCAAGAAGAAGAGCAAACAGAAACAAATCAAGAAAAAGAAATAAGAAGGAGGCAAGAAAAAGAAAGAGAGGAAAGAGAAGGTGCAAAGACAAAATCACGGATGGAAACAAGACAGACAAAAAAACAGATACAATAGGCAGTGGATGAACCAATTAAACTCTTTTCTGTAAATATTAATGGATTAAATGCCCCAAAGAAAAGGAATCAAATATTTACAAAATTACGAAAATTAGACACAGATGTGATATGTCTGCAAGAAGTGCATATCCAAAAAGAATATCAGAAAATTCTAGAAAACCCCAAATTAGGAAGATTATATACATCCCTGACCCGAAAAAAGAAAAAAGGAGTTGCAATTTACATAAAGGAAAAAATACAATCTAAACTAGTTTATGTTTATGTTTATGTTTATGTTTATTTGATTTATATACCGCCCTTCTCCCCGAGGGGACTCAGGGCGGTGAACAGGCAGAGATAAAAAACATAAATACAAAATTTAAAACCGAATTAAAACCAAATTTATGCCGATGAGGAAGGTAGAGTGGTGATGGTAGAATTAGGAATAGGGAGGAAAAAAATGTTAATAGTAGTGATATATGCTCCTAATTATAAACAACAGGAATTCTTTAAGGATTTACATATAAAAATGGCAGAATTAGAATATGAACACATCTGTTTAATAGGGGATTATAATGCAATAGTAAGCGCAAACAAGGATTACAAAACCGATAAAAAAAAACAAAAGAAAAAGGAAACACTCCCAAAATAATTTTTTAATATGGTGGAAGAATTAAATTTGAGAGATGTATGGAGGGAAATGCATGAAGGAGAGGCTCAATATACTTTTTACTCCCACCCACATAATTCGTGGTCAAGACTGGCTATGGCCTGGATGACCCCAAATACCCAAACAGCGGTAGAAAAAATCGAGATAGGCACTAACCAATGGGCAGATCATAATCCATTATTCATAAATTGGAAAGGTGAAAGGAGGTATAGGAGATGGACGATGAACCAAAGAATATGTAAAGAAAAAGAATTTAATTTGATGTTAGAAAAGGAAATAAAAATATTTTTTCAGATAAATAAAAAAGAGGAAACCTCCTTACAAAATACATGGGATACTTTAAAAGCATATATAAGGGGCTTGGTAATTGCGTATATGGGGAAGAAAAATAAAGAGAAGAAACAACAATTAGAGAAACTAGAGAAAGACTTAAAACAAATAGAACAAAAATTGCAGAAGGAACCCCACGATAAAACAATAAAAGAAGAATGGAAAATTACTAAACATAAATTGAATTTGATAAACCAAAAGGAATTAGCCCAAAAAATAAGAATGGTGAAACAAAATTATTTTGAATACGCAAACAAAACAGGTAGATGGTTAGCCTATAAATTGAAGAAAGAAAGGAATAAAATGGACGTTGTCTTACCTGAACGTCCTTTTTCGGAACGCTGCGGA
>WNWU01006320.1:0-13890 GCA_012654045.1 Ptyas mucosa | reverse complement strand
CTACCTGTATGAAACATTCCACATTTCATTTGGAATGTTTTGCATTTCTCTTAATATCATCATGTCCAAGCAAAATGAGCCCTTCTCCCTATTCCTACTCATGATAATTTATTATTAATTAGTCTGATTTGTAATCTATCATTCCACGTGGCCAGCTTCAATTCAGTTTGATTTGGTGACAAACTGAAGATGGAAAGACAGACGTCAAAGAGAACATTAAGGCTTTATCTTTGATCAATAAGGTAGATTATGTCATTGTCAATGGACACTGAAAGCTCATACAAAGAGGCCAGGGGAACAAAGTTAAAATGGGTTAACCTTGGACATATCAGTTCTGAGGCAGTATCAGAAAAACATTTGGAAATGTCTGGTACAGAAAGATAGAACTGAGCATTATCGGCAGAAAAGTGGCACCAAAAACCATAATACAGAATTAAGTCATCTAGGGACAGCATACATGTGTACAAAGCCCTGAGATTGTTTTTGAATTAGTGGCTGCAAACAGGGCAAATTACTCCTAGCTTCAAAGCACAGGAATTGTGATAAAATGCAGCTGCTGTCCTCCCCATTTCTCAACCTTCATTCTGGAAGGACCAATAGGCTTTTCCTAGGGAAATCCAGAGCTTAGCATCTCACCTTGAAGCAGAGCTGCTTCTGACTTCTTCTTGTCCATCTCAATGTCTGTTCCTGGCCATATTCTCTCTTCCGTGCATCCCAATGACTCAGATGGATGGATATTTGTGGCAGAATCATCTATTTCATCCATGCTCTCAACCTCCTCATCAGATGATGACGATGACGACAAGGAAGATGAGGAAGAAGAGCTGCTTTCGGAATCAGAAGTGCTGTCACTGTCCTCGTCAGACTCCTCATAAGGTGAATACTTGGATGAACCATCACTATCACAATCTGTGCCAAGGATAAAGAATAAATAATTCCAAGGTTTTTCCACATGTTGCATGATGACGGGTCCAGAATTTAGCTTTCTCAGGATTCCATTATTATTACTGTTGTTGTTTCAAATGAGAACAATACATTTCAATGTGAGAAAACTGAAGAAACAGGAAGGCCAGATTTTAGACACTTACCTACTGTATTTTTCAGAGTATAAGACACACTTTTTTCCCTCCTAAAAGAGGCTGAAAATTTGGGTGTCTTATACTCCAAATGTAGCCCCAGCCCCCACCCTTCGGCCTCTTCCTGGCTGCAGAGATTGCCACCGACAATGGCTTGTGTTTTTGGGCTCCACGCATCACGTTTTCAGCCTCCAAACACTCCGTTTGAGAGCCCTTCAAGGCTGCGGGGATCGCCAAAGCACATCGTTGGTGATCGCCGCTCGAAAACGCAATGCGTTTGGAGGCTGAAAACACAATGCGTGGTGCCCAAAATGGCTCCCTGGAACAGCTGCTGCCTTCTCTTACCCCTTCTGCGCTTTGCCTGCTTAGGTCACTGGAGCTCCTCCGACAATCAGCTGTGCTTTTGAAGCTGTTTTTCAGCCCCAACACGACGCTTGTGAGTGAAGCGATCTTCCGCACCTTGCCTGCTTTTCTAATTGCTGTTCCCTCCGATGATCAGCTGTGCTTTAGAACAGTGGTCACCAACTTGTGGTCCGTGGACCACAGGTGGTCTGCGAGAAAATTTTGGTGGTCCGCAGAAAAATTATTTGCATTTTTTATATTGCACTAAATCAGGGGTCCTCAAACTATGGCCCCTGGGACAGATACGTGCAATGAATGTTTGTGTTGCTGCAGAGTGTCTCCCCCTTCAGGGTCTTTTTGTGTGCATCAGAGGGGGACAGAAATTCTGACCTGGGGTCTGCTTCAGCCTCCTGGTGCAGGGCTTTGGGCGAAGGCTGGAGGGAAGTGCTGCTGGTGGCAAAGAGCCAGAGGACCTTGTTCCAGTGGGACTGCATCATGGCCTGAAACTGGCTGACCATCTCAGCCCGCTGAGCCTCCAGGCGCCTGTATCTGGCCTTGCACTCCCGCAGGTCTTCCCTCTGCTTTGAAAGCCTATGCTCGTAGTCCTCATTGAGGTGCTTCTACTGAGCCTCCTTCTTGGTCAGATCCAATTTGAACTGAGCTGTTTTGCCAACTCTTTCTCGTGGTGGCTGCTTAGCTCCAACAACTGCTTCCTGTTGTGGCCCTAAGGAGCCTGGGCAGAGAGGCGAGGAGTGGCTAAGAGGGGAGGGGTGAGTAGAGGCTGGCAAGGCACCCCTCGACATGACACTGAGTTGGCCACGCCCACACAGTCACATGACCACCTAGCCACGCCCACCCAGCCAGTCATTAGGCAGATCATATTAGTGGTCCATGGGATTTAAAATAATGAATTTAGTGGTCCCTGAGGTCCGAAAGGTTGGTGACCCCTGCTTTAGAAGCTGTTTTTTAGCCCCAAACCAGCCCCAACCTCAAAACCAGGGAGCAAACTAATGTGCTGAAGCTGACCAGGCTAAGGACGCTAGCCAGATGAATACCTGGTAGGCAGATTCTCCCCCCTCCCCCCAATTTTCCTCCCCAAAAACTAAGGTGCGTCTTATACTCCAGTGCGTCGTATACTCCAAAAAAATACGGTAATTCTTTGTCCTTCCTTTTGAACTGAAAAATACCTGCTAAGTATTTTCTTTTATACACTTATAGGGAAATAGATAAGGCCCAAACTGAATACTTTACACCGAGTTTAGTTTGGGGTTTTAATCAGTTTAATCAGTGAGTAGCACATGGATATATTTACATTAGTAACACTGCCAAATGCTGATGTTCGGCTGACCTATGACAGAGAAATGCTCTGAAAATAATATGAATGGGGGAGATAATCTTGGAGTGGTGGAGGTGATGAGTGCACATTTGGAAGAAATGAATTCATTAAAAGCTGTATTAAACACATTTCTAAGAATTTGAAATTATTTGTTTAAAGAATTTACCTGGCTAACCACTGCAGCTCTCCAGACAGCATACAATAAACAAAAAAAAATCCAAAACAAAACAAGATAAACAGTTTCAATTTAAACCCAACTTTAACCTCCACAGGTATCAACAAACTGTTATGATGATTAGCATGATTATGTAGATAATGGCATGTCACCATGTATATCAGCTAATGAGGTCTCATCAATTAACAGAAAAATACCTTCAGACTGTTCCCTCTTTCTGCTGCGTCCTCTGGCACCTTGTTCATCTTCGCGCCACTCTTCCTCTTCCTCCTAGGAAGACAGTGACATAAAGCATATAAATAAGAATTTTAAAAAAGTTCCTCAAGGACAAGCCCATTACCCACTCATCCCCCAAAATGCATCCATAGCAAAATCTGGGTAGAATTTCCAATCACAGAGCAGTAGATTTATCGCAACAACATTTAAGGCTTGCAAAATTATTCTGAATTTTGCAGGGGAACCATTGCCTTTGGGAGGCTTTTTAGGAGAAGCACGACAAGAAATGAAAGGAGTGTAGGTTCTCCTGGGAATCAACATGCCATCTGACCAAGCACACAAGGGTAACTCAGGATCTAGAGGTCAATAAGCCTTCTGTAACACATACACATTCAAACTATTCCCAAGTTAATTTGTGGTGGGAACCAACTGTAACATGGAAGACCCACAAATATCCAGAGTACATGAGCATAATGCTGGCAGGAACAGCTCAAACAATTTTAGTTTCCTCCCACCTTCTCTGAGGAGTCCTCCTCAGATGCCTCCTCTCCTTCACTGTCCAGACAAAAAAGTTTTCGCCGCTTTCCTGGACCTTTGATCCTTTCATCATCCCTCTTGGAGGTCTTGGGTATTTGCAAGGATTTTTTATCTGCAAAGTGGAATCAAGAAAGAAAATGAAGAAAGAAGCAAGAGACACCAAGAAACTTCATCTCCTTCTCCTGCTGCAGCCACGTAGGCTCAGCCTCTCCCAAGACAATGAGACCAATGGCCCAGTGAGGAAAAGCAACATTAGCATTCTCAAGGGGATAGTATCCTCTAAATCTCCCTATGCAGCCCATTTCCATCACAGCTGGGCAAACCTATCTTGGCTTCATTTTTCTTTTTTTATCCAGTTCTACATCACACCTATTCAGACTGTAAACCAGAGAGAAGGGACAGCCTGGTTTTTATTCAGATCATGGGAACTTTCCTGGCTAAAGCAAAGGATACCAATGCTTTGTAAGAAAATAAAACATGTCATCCTCTCGCCGATTATAAAAGGTTAGAGTATAAACAACAGCCTGGAGGTGAGGCAACGTACCTTCCTCATCCTCTTCGGCAGGAGTAGAAGGATGGGGCTGTTTCACTTCGTTGCACTCTGAGATTTCAGAGGGTTCTTTCCTTTTCACCTGTGGCAAAAAGGAAACAGGGGGTTTCCTGAGTAGAGCACCATGTTTCAGATGGCAGTCAAACTAAATAATTTGTCCCTTAAGAAATATGAGTTCCATTCTGTACAGTTTCCTGAACAGGCCTCCAGCCCCAGAGGACACTCTGGCCTTTACCTTGAAGGACGGGAGCCTGAGGACTCCTCGAAAGCCAGTCCCAAAGCCAAAGCCCTCCAGGCCACTGGTCCCACCACTCTTGGCCCAGTCCACTAGAGACAGAAGGGCGGGATCTTTCAGTTTGGTTTTGTCCTTCTCCTCTTCCTTGGCTAGCTGTTTAACAGTGTTCTGGAAAGGCTAAAGACAATAAGATTGCAGCATTGATTAGGAAATGATTAGGGGCAGAGTGGAAGAAAGCAGCATTCTGGATGTGGGGAAGAAAGGAGGGTATACAACAGAAGAGTCTTCGAAAGTAGTAAGCTGGCCCACAGAACTACAATCTGAGAACTATTTTATTAATCTCAAAGTTTATGAAAGAACTCACTTCTTATAAAGGTTGCCTACCTATATGCCTACCTTTATTTCAAACTACCCTACTGCTTACTATCATCCTCACCTATTGTGACATATGGGCCGATTTCATATAAGAAAACAGAACTGCTATATTCATATTAGAAAGCTATTTCCAAATAAACCATATTATGGCTCAAGGAGAGAACCTCCTCCATCTCAAGGCCATCACTGCTCTTTGATCTCCTTCCTGATATCGAAATCCACAATTTTAGAAACCCAAACCCATCATCCAAGATATAACTTGTAAAACATATGAACAGTTATTTGGATTCCTAATACATTGTGGTCAATTGTGGTCGTGTGTGTGTGTATCTACTTGGGCCTAATATTGTCAAACTACTCAAATAGACAATACAGGTATTCCTCAACTTACGACCACAATTGAGCCCAAAATTTATGTTGTGAAGTAAAAAGCTTAAGTCAGTTTGCTCCATTTTACGACTTTTCTCACATTTGTTAAGTGAGCACTGCAGTTCTTAAATTAGTAACACAGTTGTTAAGTGAACGTGGCTTCCCCATTGACTTTGCTTGTCAGAATGTCACAAAAGGGGATCACTTGACTCTGGGACCCTGCAACTGTCATGTGAGTAGGTTGTCAAGCATCCAAATGTAAATCACATGACCATGGGGATGCTGCAATGGTCATTAGTGTGAAAAATGGTCATAAGTCACTTTTTTCAGTGCCGTTGTAACTTGGAACCATCACTAAATTAACTGTTGTAAGTTGAGGACTACCTGTACACAAACAGATAACCTATCTCCCATTTCCTTCCAATTTGCCTCAGATGGGTGACAACCCATGCCTTTCATTCTCCTGCTGCAAAATCACCTTGGCCTTTTCCTCTTTGCACTCCCACCATTTGTCAAAGGTGCTGAAAGCCACATTCTCAACCATCTTGCGATTGAGGTCTCGCTGCATGATGCTCTTCATCTCCTGCATGAGGGTTGCAAGGACACTGTCCACTACAGAGGCGTGTGGATCTTCAGGAAGCAGTGGGAGTGGAGCCACCTCTTCCTGATATCCCCATGGAGCTGTCCGGAAATCAAGCAGCCTCTGTGGAGGGGGCAGAGGTGGCTGCTCCGAGGAATGATGTTGCTGTTGTTGCTGCTGCTCTGAGGTCCCAACTGCTGATGGCTGCTGCATGAAAAGGTGGTCTTGCTGGAAGTGGTGACTGCCCTGCTCCAGTAAGTACCCAGCACTGTACAGAGGATGACCACAGAAAGAAGCCGTGTCCCGGTGATAGGAGAAAGGGTCCTCATACTGGCCTTTGCTTTGACGCAGCTGCTGAAGGCGGCTCAGCATCTGTGTTTGCATCTGGAAGGACATGGGCATCCCACCCCACTGGTTGCCAAGCCGGTTCATGAGCTCCAGGGAGTTGACAAAGTCATAGATGTGGGGAGCACCACGGCCTCCACCCACCACATTTGCTTGTCCTCTGAAATCGGACAGGCTATGACCGTGCCGGGGACCGACTTGGTCAAAATTAGAGTGTGAATGGGTTTTACCCGCCAGGTGAGGGAGGGAGACGGACATGAGAGGCTGGATTGGATAAGAGGGTGGTGGTTCTGGATGATGGTGAGAACCAAAGGAGGACACCCCCAATTGCATGTGGCCCAGCACTGATGGCATCACAGAAAAATGTGGGTCGGACACCCCTGCCACAGGAGTTGGAGGCTCAACTTCGGCTTCATCTTCAGAAATTTCCATGTCTTCACCTGAAGATTGCTGACATGCCTGATTAAGAATCGGAAGGAAAGAGAACAGCAAAGAAAGTGGTAGAGTGAATGAATTAGGCAGATAATCTATTCACCTGAAGGCAGTTCAAATCAACTGTCACTTGCAGCTCGCAAAATATGAGTTCCCCATTCCTGCATTCTCCTCACCTGCCAGTCTAATAAAGCTACTGATATTCTCAGCTTAAAAAATTAAGAAAAACAGGGCCACATCTGCCAAACTTTAGAATGCTTTTTTACAGAAAGATTACTAGTCTGATTTCTCTTTCTAAACATTGCCTGGTTAAGCAACCCATTTGAAAGTTCCCAAGAATTGATTGTTTGCAAGATTTGCAAGAGCCGAGGTGGCGCAGTGGTTAGAGTGCTGTACTGCAGCTACTTCAGCTGACTGCTAGTTCAGCAGATCAGCGGATCAAATCTCACTGGCTCAAGGTTGACTCAGCCTTCCATCCTTCTGAGGTGGGTAAAATGAGGACCCAGATTGTTGGGGGCAATATGCTATTTAGTATACTGTCTTTGTTGTAAGCTGCCCAGAGTCCTCGGAGAGTGGGCGGCATAGAAATACAAATAATAAATAAATAAATAAGATCAACAAAATTACCACCCGATAGGCATGCAAATTAAGCTGACGTACTATTAATATTAATTCAGTCTATACACTTAAAACTGCAAAGTTTTCAGTGCATACAGCCAGGGAAAAAGTACACCTATGCATATTATGATCTAGCAGGCTTACGTTCAAAATTGCAGAATAAAACTATTCTCTGTCTGCTCCATTTTATTGTCCTAATATTCTTTGGGCAGTAAACATACTATTTTTTCAGGCCCATTTAGGGGTTTTACCCTAGATCCTTTAAAAAAAAACCACTGTACTTTAGCAAGCTTCCTTAGACATCAGCCCTGAAACATTCTTCTGTGTGAATGGTATTGTTCTGCCCCAGAAGGTTGCTTGTTCAGAGACTGCCAAGAGAGAACCACTCACATCAATTCTATTAAACAAAACAAAAAGCAGATTCCAAATCCTGAAAACTTACTCTGTCTTGCCCATTAGCCTTCGGGGATTCGTCTCCTGCTGCCACATCCACGGCTGGCACCACATCTTCAAAGCTGACTGGAACAGGTGGTGGTGGGGTGCAGGGGCCATGTGGCTCTGCTCCCTTGGTCCCCTCTTTCTCTTCCTCTTCCTCTTCGGTGTCTGAATTGAGAAAAGAAAACTTGGACCGCTGCTCCTTCAGCAGCATCTCAATGCGGGAGTCCAAGCTGCTGTGCTGAGCAAAGGGTACGCTCTCATTGGTAGTCTCAGGAGCAGGGGAACCAGATCGGGCTGGTGAGGTCTGCACAGCAGGAGAATGAGATTGGTCATCAATCCCTGGGGCTATGGTCACTGCTGGACTGATGTTCTCTTTAGTTTCCTGAGCAAGAAATTCTGTGGGAGGCAGGGAGTTGGCTGCAAATGTTTCTGCCGTGGGGAGCAGCCGGTAATCCTGATCCACAGCGTGGGGTTCTGCAGGCAGAGAGAAGGGCTCTGGGGTGGCTGTGTAAGATGGGTAGAGCACACTGGGTGCTGGGAAATGTTCCACACTCTGCTGGGCAAAACCATGACTGTTCTGGAACTGAATGCTTTCTGATGCTGTTGTCACAGATGAGGAACAAGCTGCAGCGACAACACAGGTGGAAGTAGTAGTGATGGTGACTGTGGACGAAAGAGTAGGATCATCCCGTTGAGAACGTTCTCTGTGTTGGGAATGGAAGCCAGAGTCCTCTCTTGGATGAGAGCGATAAGAGGAGGAGATAGATCGCCCTGACGTGGATGAGAGGCGCTGATATCGGCTACTACTGGTTGTGGCCACACTACTGCTGCTGCCGCCGCCACCACCGAACTGCTGACTGTAAGGGGGGTAGTGATGGTCATTGCTGCGGTAGTGAGTGGAGGAAGATGATGTGGATGAAGTATAGTGCCGGCGGAAGTATGAGTCTGAAAAGCTGTTCTCATGCCGAGAGGATTTGTATGACGTTGACTCTGGCTGGTAGCTTGAGTAGCCTGGGGTCCCTTGCCTTGGAGAGAAAAAGAAAGAAGCAGTTCCATGAGCACCTGCCCATCTTTTCTGCCCCCAATGAACTGGCTCATATATTATTTAAGATCATTTCCCCAAATCTTGTCTCAAATGGGGGCAGGAGAAACCCTTACCTGCTAGAATAGGCAGAATCCTGTGAATATGGTGTTCCTCCACGAGGGGTATATGGAGTCCCCTGGGACTGTGGTGTATACTGGCCATAAGAAGAAGGTGTGTCTTGTCGGCCACTGGAGTATGGAGTGTCCTGAGAACAAGGGGTGCCGTTGCCAGGTGTTGAAGGCATCGCATTACTCGGGTACAACGACTTGGCCGAATGGTGTCTTCGAGACTCTGACTGTAAAAAGAATAATGTTGACAATCGCTTGATATCACTTCTTGCTCAGAGCTAAAATTCATGTGCAATGCAAAGCCAAGCGGCTCAAGCCACACTGCCTAATAGGTAAGCATCTTTCTTAGATGACACATAACATTTTCTTAGCTTAGCTACTTCACAAGTGCACAAATGGCAAAATTGAAGACTGAGCTACCTAAAGCAAGGCATCAGCTACTACCTATAGGACACAGGAGAGTTGCAGATTGGCAATGAATGCAGTTCAGCAGAGGGAAGGGAGCAGTATCCTAGCTGTATCAAGAAAGCAGAAGTTAGTAAGAAATTCTCTCTTATTGGGTGATCAAACAATTAAGCAAGTCTTAAACAGAGAAGAAAACCTACAGGGGAGATCTTGTGAAGAAAAAGGGGCACCTAAACTAATCCAGTAGATTCAAATAAGTTTCTAAAGTTACCAAATCAGCTGAGAACTTCTCATTCAGCATTTTGCTTCCAGTTGGGACAGTCTGGGGTGTGAAAGAGCCATTCACAATCAGTTCATAATATTTCATACGTTGTTGACCTGTAAAAACAAAAAAGCAGTTGCCATTCAAAATCAGGGTGACACTAAATTAGGAGAGTGACTAAAGGAAGGTCATTACCTTTGATGTCAAGCTGGGCATGAATGATGTTGCCCATTACTGAAGTGTTGTGCAGGTTCTTGACTGTCTCCTTCGCCCCCCTTGTGCTGGTGAAGAGCACCTTGGCCAGACCCAGGTGCTTGCCATTCTTTGGATTATACAGAATTTCAATCTCCTCAATGTCACCATACTTTTTGCACATCTCACAGAGAAAGGATTCCTTGATGTTATCATTGAGCCGGGCAAAAGTCACCTCCTTCAGAGGGATCTGGCCCACATAGTACTCATCTAGCTGCAGCAATGACAGAAGGCAAGATGGGACGAGGAAGCTAAAATCAACCTCTAGTTAAGTTACATACCAATAATTAATAAAATACTGGCAGTTGCCAAATTTTTAAAGAATACTGATAAGGATAGACTTGGAAATCACAGTTCTGCTGGACTGAACTTTGATCAGCTGGGTCCAGGTCTCTGGCCCTTGAAGTAGATGAAGCAGATATTTCTCCATTTAAATCCCAGATCATATTATTTCAAGTACAATTTATTACCATTTCCCTGGCAGTAATTTCCAAAACTAAAATGGACACTTTTATATACACCCACACACTTTGGATATCCTTTATTTACAGCTTCTGAAGATATCCTGTACTTCTTTGAAAGACTCTCATCTTCTTTTATTTTTTACAGTTGAAGCACACATTTATTATCCATTGATGTTTCACCAAAATGCATCCAAAAGAAATACAGAAGGTCTAACAAAATGCAACAACATGGTCTGTCCTCCTGGGAGCCATATTGCTGTTCTTGCTCAGTTTTGATAATTTTAGTTATTATAAAAGATCTGTAGCAATCTCCTTGAATACTACCTTATTTTTCAGCATCAGTGTCAAAGGAGGTAGATATATATGCTTACTGTTTAAACTGACAGGGTTCAGTTTCCCTATCAACTTACTCTTATCTTCCAACCTTCTTTATCCTGGGGAAATCTTTAGAAATGAAAGGAAATCCCAGAATGCATTTCTAAGAAATATAGGTGTGATACTTGGTGTTGTGCTAATGGGTCTGGAAGCTTTAAGAGAACTGGAGAAAAATGCTCTATAACCAAGAAATTGTAGCTTACCTTAAACTTTGGGACAGGAAGAGAAAGATCTCTGGTTTTGGACCATTTCCTATGTCTCGGATCCTGCACAATTTTTACAGGAGCGTGACCTGAATCCTTGAGAAAAGATTAGAAAGTAGTGGTGATTCAAAAGCCTTACTGACAAAATGGCATTAAGTACTTGATTTTTATCAAATTAATATAGTTGCCCATTTCACAAATCTGACTCTAGGAGATGTACAATAAAAACAGAATTACAAATAAAACTTTAAAACTCATTAAACAATTAAAGCATAAACATAACCTGTACACTATCCCAGTGGTCACCAACTGGTGGTCTGCGGACCACTGCTGGTCCGCGAGAAAATTTTGGTGGTCCAGAGAGAAATCTTCGCATTTCTCTCGAGGAGCCTGGCCAAAGTTTCCCATGCCGCTCGTGCTTCAGCGTTTTGACTCCCAGGGACAGGATGGGGTCCTTCAGGCAGTTAGCTTGGCCGCCTGTTAGCGGAGAGAAGTGCCCGGGGTCAACCCTAGCTTTGCTGTCCATTGCAGCTAGAAATCCCAAATACGGCCAAGAATGAACGTTTCTCTTGTAGCCAGCCCGGACGCTAGATCAGCCCCCTGCAAACTCTCGTCTCTCAAGGAGCGCTTGCTGAAGAGGCGCGGGAAACTTTGGCTGGGCTTCTCGAGAGACGAGAGTTTGCAGGGGGCCGATCTAGCGTCCACAATGGACAGCAAAGCTAGGGTTGACTCCGGCTGCTTCTCTCTGCTGTAGTGCTTCCCAGACGCAGTCCGAGCTGCAAGCAGGAGACAAGGGCTGCCTTGACGCCAGCAGCTGGCACAAATATACCGCGGCAAAGGTGGAATGCTGATGCCGTGCAAATGCAAGTAGCGCTTCGCTCCCGTACCTTCCAGCCATCGCCACCGCCGCAACAGCACCATTACCTCGTTCTGGTGGGCAAGGGCTGCACTTTTTGCACGTTGCACCACCTGCAAAGTTGCACATTGCACGTGCCACCCCCTATGGCAGAGATTTCCAGCCCCACCACAGGCCGGCAGGGCTGTGGAGTCGGTAGATAAATGTTCCGACTCCGTCTCCTCAGTTTTTTGTACTTCCGACTCCGACTCCTCTGTATTAATATGCGAATGTATTTTATACATTCCTTGAAGGAAAGAAAGGCAACATACATGTCATTACCACAGGACTACTGGCTGGGAAGCCAACAGTCTACTGTACTGAACAGTTTAAGCAAAAGACAAACACAATGAAAACAACAAAGTTTTATTATTTTTTTTATTAATTTAATTAATCAAGTGGCTGGATAGTAGCAGCAGGCATAAACATCAGGAACAGGAACTTTACCAGTTCAAAAATACAAACCACATTATTTGGTTGTTTTAGAACAAAAACAAAGCTTATCTATATGAACCAAAAACAAAATCTGTAAAACCTAGAAATGGTTTATATTAATCTTGAAATGTAGTTATAGGCTTAGCAAATGCAAATCAATTCAATGTAGAGTTCTAAGGAAGAGAATTGCCTCTGCCAGATCCTCTTTCATAGAGGCTCTTAAGTCAGACTTTATTATTTTTAGGGCTGAAAATAATCTTTCAACACTGACTTGGGTGGGTGGCATTGCAGTAACTATTCTGGCCACATCACTAACGATCTCTGGATAAACAAGGATGGCTTCTTCAACAGTAAGTTTTGATGAGCGATCATACTTTTCAACTTCTTTTAGTGCTTTATAAAACTCCTGTTGGAATTTTTTTATTTGGACATTTACTGGTTCTGTAACGCTTATGCGACGTCGGTTTCCTTTAGCAACTTCCATTTTGTCTAAGAAGGAATCAAAGTCTAATTCTTCATTTGAAGAAGATGACCCTGAGTTACCACTATTGCTTAAAAGAATTTCATCCTCCTGTGGAGGTATTTCAGGTCGTAATCCCTTCATGCGAACTGCTACATCATAGAGGGCCTTTTTCCCAGTAGCAGTCTGTTCACTGTTCAACAAAAGTTGGCTCATTGGGTCGACATAAATAGCCGCTAGCAAGATTTCATTTTCCAGCAAAAGACTCTCTCTTTTCATCATTGAAGATGCAATGCCCTCAGCTATTAACCCTCCATTTTTGTTCAGGCGATATAACAGGCTCTTCCATTCCAAGAGGAATTTACCCGGGGTTAGATCGTCACATTGCAACCTCTTGGTGACAGTGAAGGGGTGAGAAAGAAGGTTCTCCAGCTCTTTTGTTTGTGTCCACTGGCTTTCAGTTAATGCAAGATTTTCATTGTCCATTTCTTCTATGAAGTCTTTAAGTTCAAGCAAACGCTTCACCATTAAATAAGTGCTTCCCCAGCGAGTTGTTTGATCCAAAATGGCTCCTTTTCCTGCACGTCTTTTCAAAATTGCATCTGTTTGGGGGCCCTGGCTGCAACAGTTACTTGCCGTAATTTGCCAATTAGTGTAGCTGCATGGCGATCTTTTAATCCATCTCTTATGGCAAGTTACAGTGTATGAACAGCACATCGCATATGATGAATAGTAGCAAGCTTCAATGCTTCATCAACAAAGTTGTCTAAAAAAAGTCAGCATTCTCTTCAGTTTCTAAACTTTCTCCAATACTTGCAGAGCTGTCTTCCTCTAACTCTAATATCTGTTTGTTACCTTCTTCATCTGCGTTCATCTTCTCAATTGTGCTCAACATGTTAGAAGCGTTATCTGTCACAACACATAAAATCTGTTCCTTTTTAATTTCAAAATCTTCTAGAACACCCTCCACTAACTTCTGAAGGTAATCACTGGTGTGATGTGCCTGGGTGTCCTTTAATCCGAGGGTCCGTGTTATTGTTTTGTTATTTTCATCCACAAATCTAACATTAATAGCAAAATAATTGACTCTTGAGACGTGTGCATGCATCCATTTTAAGGAAGACAAAACGTCCTTTCAGAACTTTCTGTAGTTCTTCCTTTTTACATTTGGCCTCCTCAATTATAAGTTTCCTTATACTTTCTCTTTCCAGAGAAACACCAAGTTTTTTTGCCATTTCTCCATTTAGGCCTAAAAAGGCTGTCTGCGAAAAGAAGGATAGTGGTACACTATTCTTTACTACCATTTCAATAATGTGGTGTTTGAATTTTTCTGGTGTCATCCTTATGGTAACTTTGTCAGATA
>WNWU01006316.1:0-14208 GCA_012654045.1 Ptyas mucosa | reverse complement strand
ATTAATATCCATTTATAATTGAAGCAATTAGTAAAACAATTCAATATCTCATAATCAAGCCTGTCGTTACTCAGTTTAACCAATACATACTTAGCAAGTTATTAAATCTATGCAATTTAACAAAATATTTTATAACTTCTTTCATTTAAAAAAAAAGAAAAAAATTCCCCCTCATTATAAAACCCTAAATTTAAAATAAAATGTTATATAAACCCTTCTGTCCTCCACTTTCAAACCATTAAGGCCCAGTTATAATTAAAACACTTAAAGAAAAACATTTTCTAACTAAAAAAACAATAATCAAACCTCTTATTAGTTTACAATACATATTAGGAAATCATCTAAGAACATTAATTAATAGCTATATTGAACATGTACGACTTCTTCGTGCTAGATTGAACCATTTCTTAATCTTCCGGTGGGGACTGCCAGCATCGCTGGAGGCTTCTTTATGAAGCTCCAAGCCAGGAGTCCGTAGAACTGCAAGAACAGCGACAATCAGCTGTCTTGCAGTTTGGAAACTTTCCCCCTGGCAAACGGGGGGGAGGTGAGTAGACGGGTGGGGTAGAGCTCCCTAAGAGCACCAGATTTTGTCCATAGTCTGGTGCTCGAAGATGAGAGCTCCCCGTTAAGCCTGTCGGTACTCCGGACCCTGGACGTCTCTGCTAATTGCAGAGCTAGATGTCGCAGCCATCCCAGCAACCAACTTTAAATAAACATCTTTGATTCGAGCTGGCAGAGCATAAACAGCAGGAATAAAACAGCAAGTATTTTTTTTTTCTTAACTCCAAGGATTTGCCTTCTCCTAAAAAAATATTTTTTATGGGGAGAAAGAGAAAGCAAGATGGCGTTTGAGTTTCAAAGGGGCGTGAAAAAGTGAAACTTAAAAGTAATTATTGATGAAGTCCCTGTTTGAAACGTAAAACTCTATTTTGAAAAGTGGATTAATCAAGGAAGGAAACAACTGTAATAATTGAAGCAGCAATATAAATTACAAACGGCAAGGGGCTTTTTTTCCCCCTTTTTTCTTGATATTCTTTTTTCTTTCTTTTTTTTTTCCTGTCCTTTTGGTGGGGAAAGAAGAAGGGGGGTGAGATGGCTGGTCTCCTGGAAAGCAAGGAAGGAATGTCTGACTTTGAAGAAGCCCTGAACTCAATTACCTCTGCTCTACTAGAAAAAATTGATACTATTTTTCAAACCTTCCAAGTTGGAAACAATGAAATATGTGAAAATACTGAGTTGCAATCTAGTAGTGGGGTGTTGATTAAAGAGCTGTAAGGAACAAAAATAGAACAGCCTACAGTGTTTTTGGAAAGTAAAATGGAGGCTTTGAAGATTAAGGAGCAAAACTTTTTGGGAATTGCTGAGATTTTGGCTGCACGAATTTTTTTCTATAAAGTCCCACTTGCATTTAAAGAATTGTTTTTACAACAACCTCAAAAAACTCAAGATTATATTGGAGTTAAAAAAGGCAGAGGAATCAGAATGAAAAGAGTTCGTAAAAAAGTCAGGAAGAAAGACTGGAGACGAGGGAAATAACCCTCCTTGGTGGGATGATGGTCCTTAAAAGTATTGTTTAAATGTTTAAAGACTTTAAATTTTTGGAAGATAATATTCAACAGTTTATTGCCAGCTAACTAAATGATGAGCAACGATGAGTGGCAACTTATAGTTGTTTTGGAATGTTTTGAGAAGAATAAACAGATCACAGCAATGCTGGTATTTTGGGTTGTGAACCAAGCCTTGGCCTGAGTGATTTGGAACATTTTATTAAAGATTGTAACAAAATTGGATTTAATTGCAATTGAAGAAACTATACTGAATATAACAAACTGGATTTTTCTGCTTGAAGGTAATAGTTATAAGGCAAAAGAACCATGGACCTAGGGCAATTGCAGCTGATCTGGTGGTTTCCCAAATACGACTGATGAATTCATTAATCTAGTTTCTGGCAGGACTTGATGGATATTATTTGGTATATAAATATAAAGTCACTCGGGGGGTTTTTTACATAAAGAAGTATTTTTTATTTAGGTGGGTAGACGCAAATGAAGACATCTTAAATACTGTTGGAAGACATGAACAATTAAAGAGTGAGTTGCTCTCCTTGAGTTGTCCCCGGTCTACTGCTCTGCTGTGATGGTCTCCTCTGCTGGGGTGTTGTTAGTTGTCCTTGCTGGGGGTGTGTGCATCTCCCCCACAGGGTTGTCCCCCGTCTACCTCACCGTTGGCGTGGAGGTCTCCGGGGTTGGGGTGACGAACGCCTTCCTTGCTGGGGTGTTGCGGGTCCCCCTCAAGTCGCAGGTACCGGTCTACTTGTGTGGACTGGGGATGCCTTGCTGCTCTGTCGAGGTGTGGGCCTGCCTCGCCGGAACATCGGCGGTCGACCTCGTAGGAGTGTGGTCGACCTTCCCTGCCGGGGTGTAGCAGGCCTCCTTCACCGTGGCGTTGTCGGCCTACCTCGTCTGGGTGTTGCAGGCCTACCTCATCGGGGTATTTCAGGCCTACCTCATCGGGGTGTTGCAGGCCTACCTCGTCGGGGTGTTGCAGGCCTACCTCGTCAGGCTGGTTTTGGCTCGTCCCCTTCCATCTTTTTCGGAGCTGGTCGATGTGCCGTCGGCAGACCGGTCCATCTTCCAGCTCCACTCGATACGACTTCGGGCCAGTTGTGCTCTCTATTCTCCCCTTCAGCCATTTCAGAGACCCGTGGAAGTTCAACGCAAAGAAAGGGTCTCCTATGGCGAAGGCTTGCAGCGGGCGGCTGGCTGTGGCAGTTGCGTCTGTGTGGTATTGTGGGTGTAGCCGGTCCAAAGGTGACCTCAGCTTCCTGCCCATCAGGAGCTCAGCTGGGCTCTTCCTGGTGGTGGCATGTGGGGTGATGTGCTGGGTCAGAAGGAAGGTGTCGATCCTTTCTTGCCAGTCTCTTTGGTGGACCTCACCATTCGTTTTGCTTGCCCATTTCCGGCCGGTCTGTATGGTGCGGATAGGGCATGCCGGATGCCCAGGTTGGCCAGGAACTCCTCCATGGGCTTGGAGGTCAGGTGGGGGCCGTTGTCAGAGACCAACACGTCGGGCAGCCCGTGGGTGGCAAACAAGCGCCGTAATGCCTTGATGGTGGCTTCCGTTGTGGTGGATGCCATGGGAATGACCTCTAGCCACTTCGAGAATGCATCAACTACTATTAAGAGGTATTTCCCTTGCATCGGGCCCGCGAAGTCTATGTGAACCCTTGCCCAGGGGCTGCTGGGCGCCTCCCACTCTGACGATTGTGCTTGGGCTGGGGCAGGTCTTACCTCCTGGCAAGGGTCACATCTGGCCACCCACTCCTCAATGTCCTTATCCATGGCTGGCCACCACACGTAACTTCTGGCCAACGCCTTCATCCGAACGATGCCAGGGTGTCCATTGTGAAGCATTGCAAGCGTCTTCCGCCTCAGCTCGGTCGGAATCAGCACCCGGTCTCCCCATAGCAAAACGCCTTTCATTGTGGACAGCTCCTTTTGCTTCCGTGCGAATAGGCTGTATTCGCCTGCTGCTGTTTTGGTAGGCCAGCCTTGCAGGACCCAGGATAGGACTTTTTTGAGCACTGGGTCCTTCTGGGTGTGGGCTGCCACATCGGCCGATGTCACTGGGCAGTCCTTATCCATGTCAATGTGGAGCAGACTGGTGGTTGGTGCGGGGTCTTCCACTGGTTCCAAGGATGGGCACCGGCTTAATCCGTCAGCATTCCCAATGGATGCGCCTGGTTTGTGGATTAACCGGTAGTCATATCCGGCTAGGAAGATCGCCCAGCGGGTCATCCTGGGCGACATGTACGCCGGGGTGGGTTTGTCCCCCGCCAATAGTCCCAACAACGGCTTATGATCAGTTATTATTGTAAAAGTTCTGCTGTAAAGGTACTCGTGGAAGCATTTGGTGCCTGCCACGATGGCCAATGCCTCTTTGTCCAGCTGGCTGTAATTTCTCTCAGCACTGGACATTGTCTTCGAGAAGTATGCAATGGGGGCTTCCTTCCCATTGGGCAGTTGGTGGCTGAGGACTGCCCCTATTCCATATGGTGATGCGTCGCAGGTTAGCAGTAGTGGTAGCGTTTCATTATACTGGATCAGCACGCTGTTGGATGAGAGAAGACTCTTCACTGCCTTGAATGCTGTTTCCTCCTCTTTTTCCCATCTCCATGGAACCGCTTTCCCAAGCAGGCGATGTAATGGCTCAGCAGCTGTTGCCTTCTGTTTGAGAAATGCGCTGTAAAAGTTCAGCAATCCCAAAAAGGCCTGAAGCTCCGTTTTATTTTTGGGGGCTGGAGCTTCCTGAATAGCTTTTATTTTTGATTTGGTGGGGTGAATGCCTGTGCCATCAATTAGGTAGCCCAGGAACTCGACCTCCTGTACCCCTATGATACATTTATCCTTCCTTACTCTCAAACCCTTTTCCTTGAAGCGTTGCAATACCGTTTTTAGACGCTCAAGCAATTGGTCTTAGAGTGGCCAGAGATAAGTACATCGTCGAAGTAAGGCACCACCCCTGGAATGCCTTGGAGAAGGCGTTCCATCATCGATTGGAAAATGCCCAGGGCTGCGCTTACTCCAAATTGGAGTCGGTTGCACTTGAAAGCCCCTCTATGAGTGACAATGGTTTGAGCCTCTGCCGTTTTTTCATCCACTGGCAGTTGCTGGTAAGCCTGGGCCAGGTCCAGTTTGGCAAATATGGATCCGACTCCTAGTGAGTGCAACAGATGCTGCACCACTGGGACCGGATATGCGCTTTGCTGCAGGGCACAGTTTATGGTAATTTTATAATCAGCACATATCCTTATCAATCCATCATGCTTCATGGGGGTCACAATGGGCGTCTCCCATGCCGCATGATCGATTGGCTCCAGGATGCCTTGGGCTATCAGCTTATCTAGCTGAGCATCTACTTTGTGCCTCAAGGCAAACGGAACTCGGCGGGGCTTATGCCTAATGGGTGTAATCCCCTTATCTAAGTTTAAGGAAATTGGCTTCCCCACAAATTTCCCCAGCTTACCGTTGAAGACTTCCTGGAACTCTTCGAGGAGTGAGTCGAGTTCGTCCCTTCTAATTTGGTTAACCCCTTGAATTTTGAATCCTAGCGGCTGGAACCATTCCATGCCCAGCAAGGTTGGGTGGCTGCGGTCGACGATGGTGATAGGAAGTTCACTCTGGATCGCTCTGTAGGATACTTTAATGGAGGTTCTGCCCAGTACCCCAATGGTGTTCCCCCCAAAGTCGATCAGCCTGGAACGTAGGGGTTTGAGGTCTTTCTTCTGAACCCCAGGCTTCAGGCTCTTTAACCGTTTCCAGTCCATAATGGAGTAGATCGAGCCCGAATCTACCTCCATTGAGCAGGGAGACCCTTCCACGTGCACGGTCACCAGACACTTGGAGGTGGACTCATCCTCATCTGTAAAATGGATTGTTGCCTGATGTACCGCTCTTTTCCGGTTTCCTTCGGTTCCCCCGCATCTAGGCTGGTACGAGGACCATCTGGATGATCTCGCGTTGTCCTCCCGATTTTCTCTATTTCGGTATCCGTATGGCTCGGGATCTGGATCTGTTGCTCTGCAGGCCTCTGCAATGTGCCCTCTCTTGTTACAGCGTCTGCAAGTTGCATCCCTCCATCTGCATGTCGCTCTGGGATGGTCAGCTTTGCAGCTGCCGCAACGCTCCCGTCGGTCAGGATTTTTCGCGGTCT
The DNA here is from genome assembly GCA_012654045.1 of Ptyas mucosa. Lineage (NCBI taxonomy): Eukaryota > Metazoa > Chordata > Lepidosauria > Squamata > Colubridae > Ptyas > Ptyas mucosa. The sequence continues at coordinate 8,493 of WNWU01006316.1, read as the reverse complement.
CTCGCCCGGGCGGTCTGGATATTTTGTGTACCTCTGCTTCCCCTTCTGACTCCGATCCAGCTGTGGAGTCTTCGGTGGAGGATGTTTGGGCTCTCCGGATTCTGTGAATGCCCTTAGCTCGGTGCATCGCGGCTGTGGCTTTCTCCGATGTTTACGCAGCCGTGGCTTCTTCAATCACTTCCTTGAGCACCAGTTTCTTTTTGCCCAAGAACTTCTTTTGGAGAGCCCTGTCCCTCATGCCAAACACAATGCGGTCAGCGATTGCATTATCTACATTATCAAAATCACAGCTGACCGCTAATTGGCGTAGAGAGGCCACAAATTCCTTAATCATCTCACCTTCTTTCTGGAACTTCTGCTGGAAGTTGAAACGGTTAGCCACCGGCGTTTCTGTCGGCGTGTAGTGTTCCTGCAGGATGCGTTGCAGGTCGGTCCATGGTAGATCCTCGATGTCCCTGGGTGAAACGAGGTTGATGGCCATCGCAAGAACCTCAGGGCCGCAGTGCGCCAGGAACATGCCCCTCTGTCGTTCATCGTCGGCATTCCTGATGTTGTTGCCCTTCAGGAACTGACAGAAACGGATCATGTAATGATTCCATATTTCCCTTCCCGGCTGGAAGGGGGTCAGCGTCAGCAATGCGGATTCTGGGTTTGCCATTGCTGCGGTGCTTCGGCGAGTGACTTCAGCTCAGAGTCGCTTCGCTCCGTCGAGGTAGCTTTGTGCTGTGCGGTTCGGTGCTCAGTTCAAATCCTTCATCGCCAGTGTAAGATCGGTGCAGGGAAAGCAAGACGCGACCAGCTCGGGTCTATTCAGTAACTTTATTCAGCTCAGAACAAGACAAGAAACTGTGCTGCCGGAGCCCTTCTTATAGTGCTCCAGCAGGGTAGCTGTCCAATGACAGCTACTTGAATCTCCTGCCGGTGGATTTGCCAATCCCCGAGTGGATGCCCAAATAAGGACATAACAAAGAAAAAGCCCATTGAAAATGGAAAGTTCATTTACAAGGTGAGGTTGGTTGCACAGGGTTTCTCACAAAGATTCCCTGATGACTACGTTGACACCTTCTCGCCTACAGTGCGGCCTGAAAGTGTGAAGACCGCACTCACCATAGCTGCCATACAGGGGAAGAGTGTGTATCAATTTGACATACAGACAGCATACTTACACGCCAAATTAGACAAGAAAATATATGTTAAGGCTCCTCAAGGTGTAGATCACCAGGGAAACGACATTTGGCTTTTAAACAAAAGCCTCTATGGTCTTAAACAATTTGGCAGAAGGTGGTACGAATGCCTCACCAGTAGTTTAAAACAGATGAGTTTTACAATCTCATCAGCTGATGAATGTGTCTTTATTAAAAATCATCAGGGTATCAAGGAGACAGTTTTGGTTTACATGGATGATATTCTGTATGTCTGCAAATCTGAGGATAGATATAAATTGTTCTCCAAAGAGTTAAGCGAGAACTTTGCCCTGAAGCCTCTGGGTCGGATCGATAAATTCCTAGGAGTCCAATTCGTAAAAACCGAAAAGGGATATGAACTCTCCCAACAGGGTAAGATTGTAGAATTGGTGGAAAGGTGTAATATGACAGAGACCAAACCTTGTGACACACCCATGCAGACAGATTTCCTCAAGAACATGTATGCTGAAAGTGAACCTTTTGAGCAGAAGACACTTTATAAGTCGGTGAAAGGATCACTGTTGTATATTGCAAGCTGGACTAGGCCAGACATTAGTCTGACCATAAACGTTCTGTCCAGGCACTCTGAGAATCCCACTCAATACCACTGGAGTGGAATTAAAAGAGTTTTAAGGAATTTAAAGAACACTGTCAAACATTCACTTTTGTTAGAGCCAGATATATCAGATAAACCAAGTTTATGTGTTTATACAGATGCTGATTGGGCAGGGGACATTAAGTCCAGAAAGAGTACCTCAGGTTATGTCATATTCCTGAATGGGAGTCCCATCCATTGGTACTCAGGTAAACAGAAGTTAATTGCAACTTCCACTGCCGAGGCAGAATATGTATGTTTATCAAAAGCATCTAATGATCTGGTGTGGTTTGATGATCTCCTAATAAACTTGTGGGAAGAACCAGTGCATCCTATTGACATTTACGAGGACAACATGGCTGTTATTAATATCTCGCAGGCTGATGCAGTGGAACAGAGGTCACGTCACATTGACATCAAGTATAAACATGTCAGGCAACTGACCAGGACAGGTTTTGTTAGGACAGTTTTTTGCGAGACAAAGGAACAAATAGCAGACTTGCTCACGAAGCCATTACCTAGGGATCAACATCAATATCTTTTGGATAAAATATCTATGACTATGTAAGATTGTAATTCTTACCACTGTAATGAATATGCTCATGACTTGCATGTACATGTATTTCTGTAATCAATTGTTGCAGAGAAGGGGATTGTCAGAGGAAAAACCTCTGAGCATTTTGCTGCAACTAATTGATTGTGGTTAGTTTGAATGAACCAATCAGAGCACAGCTTCCTGGCTCTGAGTTTCCTGTGCTTTCCAACGGCCAGTTGGTTAGTATATAAGTAGCAGCAGAATGCAGCCACTTCAGAAACTCCTGAGAGCAGATGGAGATCAGAGCCTCAACGCCAGAGAACCTCTCACACCTGAGCTTCCTCAACGCCAGAGAGAACCTCCAGAGCTGAAGTCACTACAAAGAGCTGAGTCACTGCCTTGCTCCTGAGGAGACTGACCAGGAAAGCCTCCCATGCTTGAAGAGGACTAGAGCAAATGGACTTTGCTGAGAGGAGAATCTTTTGGGCTGTTTATGCCTTCTTGTAGTTTTGTTTTTTATGTGTTTTTAATTAAACCAGTTAATTTCTCAAGACTCCTCTTTTAACTTCCATGCTAGTGTGTTTGTGTGCGTATCGGGCCATGGTCCATTCGTTACAGAACCCTTTCCCTCAACAAGGAGGCTTGACTTTGGATATATAATCTGTTTATTGGAGGATTTATTGAAGATCAGAAAGAAGAAACTAAATGGAATAATGAAAACTGAACTAATAAGCGTAACAAGAGAAAAAGGGCGTGGCAATAAAAGAAGGACATGATGATACTATATATGGAATAGCTAATTCAGAACTAATTTTATAGAACTTATAACTTTGATGACATTGAAATGGAAAAGAAACATACTTAGACAGATTGGAGAAAGAAAAAAATGGAATATATTATGTAACAAGATAACAAAATACTATAGTTTGCTTTAAATATAAATCAAATAAAAAATGGATTTAATGGTGTCTGGGTGTTTGATGTCTGAATAACGTTAGGAAATACTTTCCTTCTTCTCTTTGTTCTTTATTTCTTTTTTTTCTTATTTTCTCCTTTGTCTTTTTTCCCCTCTCTACTTTTTCTAATTCTTTTTTTAATCTCTTTTGTTATATTTCTATTCTCGTTCCTTTATTTTTGCTTCTTTTTTCTTTTTTTATTCTAACTTATTAATAATGTTACTATTCTCTCTCTTTACTATTATTCTTATTGAAATTGACCTTATAAATATACAAATAATTTGACTAGAAAACAAGAGTACAAATGATTGAAAAACATGATTTCTGGATGTTCTAATGCCTTTTTAAATTTTGAATCTTTAATAAGCTCTATTTACAGACCTAATAATTTAGAAGAAAATGTTTTTTCAAGGTGCTGGATATTAAAAAGAACTATTTACAGACTTAACAATTATAGAAAATTTATTTTTTTTAAATTTGATTTATATGCCGCCCTTCTCCGGAGACTCAGGGCGGCTTACAATGCGTTAAGCAATAGCCTTCATACTTTTGTATATTTATACAAAGTCAGCTTATTGCCCCCACAAACTGGGTCCTCATTTAACCTACCTTAGAAAGGATGGAAGGCTGAGTCAACCTTGAGCCTGGTGAGATTCGAATTTACAGTAATTGCAGACAGCTGGTGTTGATCACTATGCTTTTAGTCTGCTGAGCTAAACCAGGCTTTTAAAGTGACTTAAAATGTTGTTACTTATAGAAAATAAGAAATAAGCATGGAATGGGAGAAAGCCTAGGAGAGAATAGGAGTTAGGATATTTGTTGATATACATTCTTATTTTAAATTAGTAAAAGATATGGAGGAGAATGGATCGAAAAATAAATATGGGTAATACAGTGTGAATTAATTTAAAGTTAAATAACTGAATAAGAGATGTAGGAATGGAGGAAAACATAAAGCTGGACAATAACTAAAATAAAATGTTATGAACCAGCTAAACAAATGAAGTTAGGAGTGGAGGGAAGCATGATTCTGGAGAACAGTGAAAGCAAAGCTGTGATCCAGTCTTACAAATAAGGTAGGAGTGGAGGAAAGCATCATACTGGAGAACAGTTAAAGCAAAGCTGGGAACCAGTTAAAAATAAAAATAAGAGTTAGGAGTGGAGGAAAGCATGTGCTGGAAAACAGTTAAAGTAAAGCTGTGAACCAGCTGTGTAGAGCCTTGGATAGTACAGTGGTCTAAAGCCCTGTTATTAACATCAGCTGCCTGCAATTATTGCAGGTTCGAATCTCACCAAGGCTCAAGGTTGACTCAGCCTTCCATCCTTTCTAAGGTAGGTAAATTGAGGACCCAGTTTGTGGGGGCAATAAGCTGACTTTGTATAAATATACAAAAGTATGAAGGCTATTGCTTAACGCATTGTAAGCTGCCCTGAGTCTCCGGAGAAGGGCGGCATATAAGTCAAATTAAAAAAAAAACCAGCCAATAAATAGAGTTAGGAGTGGAGGAAAGCATATGCTGGGTAACAGTTAAAGCAAAACTCTGAACTAGCCAAAAAATAAAAAGGAGTGGAGGAAAATATATCTGGAGATCAACTGAAATAAAGTTGTGAACCAGTTAAAAGTAGAGGTTGGAGCGGAGGAAAGCATTGCTGGAAAGCAACTATTTGAGTTGCGAACCAGTTTCATAATAGAGCTAGGAGGAGTGAAGGAGATAACGTTGATGTGCAGTTAAAATTATACTGTGAACCAGCCTAAATAAGTAAGGTTAGAAGTGGAGAAAAGCATCGCTGGAAAGCAGCTGATTAAGATGTGAACCAGCCAAAAAATAAACCTAGGAGGAAGTGGAGGAGATAATACTGGAGAATAGTTAAGCCAAACTGTGAACCAGTTAAACAAATAGAGATAGAAGTGGTGGAAACTACTGCTGGGAAATAGCTATTTAAATTATGAACCAGCTCAATATCAGACTTACCGTATATACTCGAGTATAAGTCGACCCGAATATAAGCCGAGGAACCTTATTTTACCATGAAAAACTGGGAAAACTTTTTGACTCGAGTATAAGCCTAGGGTGGGAAATGCAGTAGCTACTGGTAAATTTCAAAATAAAAATAGATACCAATAAAATTACATTAATTGAGGCATCAGTAGGTTAAATGTTTTTGAATATTTATTTCAAAGAAAAACAGTAAACTAGCTCTGTAAGTGCATAGTGTAAACTACACTATAACTAAATTACACAAGAGAATGTAGTATATATATCAAAAATAATTCAATAACAATTTAATCTGATACATTGGGTTAAGTGATGTAGGGCTTGATCTAATTTCAGGCAAGTTCAAGCCTCTATTAAGAGATACCTGCATATTCTCTCTCTCTCTCTCTCTCTTTCCCTCTTTCTTTCTTCTCTCTCTTTCTTTTTGGCCTTAGCAAGCCTCCCTGCAGCCCCTGGAAGCCAAAACAGGTTGCAGGAAAAAAGGCATTTTTTCTTCACTCGAATATAAGCCGAGGGGGACTTTTTTCAGCATTAAAAATGTGCTGAAAAACTAGGCTTATACTCGAGTATATACAGTAATAATATTTGAGAACAAGCCTGAAGTAAAAAATAAAGTATTTTGGGAGTAACAAATTATAGATGGAAATGTTGATTGATTTTGAAACGATTTTAAGAGAGGAGGAAAATATTCTTTGTCAAGGTCATGGATACAAGCTGTCATTTAAGAGAAGTAGAATATAGATTTGATGTAATGGGTCTTAGGAATGAGGAATATATATAAAATATTGATTGTTAAAATGACAAAGATTTGGAATGGTGTCTATTTGGAAATAATTGTTTAGAATTTTGGGTGATATAGTAGAATGATAAATGTTTAGAATAAGACTTTTTTTTCCTTTCTTTTTTTTTTAAAGATGTAAATGGATAAAATTTGGAACAAAATTGGTTGAGGGAATGTGAGTAATTGTACCTATTTTATACTGGATCAAATCCTTGCTCTAAAAAGATGTATTTTATGTTTTATGTCTAAAAAAATAAAAAATAAAAATTTCAAAAAAGAATAAAAAAATAAGAGAAGCATTTAAGGGAAATAAGGAAGCAGAGGATTGGTTAGAATGCAAAAAAAAGAAAGAGAAAAGATGAATGAGAAGCAAAAGAAGATAATACTGAAAAGGAAACAATTGAAAATAAAGATAAAGATGATTACACTGAGTTTAACAGTGACAGAATAAAAATAGATAAGGGAAACTACATCTCAAATATGAAAAGAAGAGAAATAAATGGGGAAAGATTGAGAAGGAAAATTAATAGAGTTAAAATTAAAGAAAAGAGGCTGAAGGGGAGAAATAAGAAAAGGAAAAAGAAGAAAGTAAGGGAATGGGAGAAAGGGAGGAAAGCATCAAGAAATGGAACTGTGGACAGTCTAAGAGAAAATGGTTAAGTCAATGAAAATGTTAATTTGTTAATAAAGAGAAGGATGTTAGTTGTAGAAATTATATGTGAAAATGCTGTTAAATGGAAAATATACCAGTAGATGCAATGTGAAAGAAAGAATGATATTGGAAGAAGCACTAAATGGAGAGAAACAAATAGTAACATAAGGATTAATTGAAACTAAGACGGAAAATTGAAATTGAATGTAAAATTGAATGAAATTGAAATGTTAAAAAATGATTTAAAAGTCATACTTGTAAGGGAATGGGAGAAAGGGAGAAAAACATCAAGAAATGGGATTGTGGAGAGTTTAAAAGAAATGATTAAGAGTCAGTGAAAATATTAATATGTTAATGTTAGTTGTAGAAATTATATGTGAAAATACTGCTTAATGTAAAATAGATCAGTAGATGAAATGTGAAAAAAATGAACTATGTTTTTGATGTTGGAGGAAGCACTAAGTGGAGAGAAATAAAAGCAACAAAAGAATTAATTGAAATTAAGATGGGAATTGAAATTGAAATGTAAAATTGAATGAAAATGAAATGTTAGTAAATGATGTAAATGACAGACTTGTAAGAAGTAAAATGGAAGAAATACATTGTTAAAGGGAAAAAAGCAAGGGTTGGAAGATTATTTTAACAAAGGTTTTAAGGAAAAAATGCACTAAGTTGAAATATCTGTTAATAATTAAAAAGAGGAGGGGAATTTTTAATATTTTTAATAAATGAGAAAGATCGGGGTTGCCTGGACACCATAGTGGAAAATATTAAATTGAAAATGAATACAGCAATAGAGAGAGATGAAAGAGGAGTAGAGAGTAGAGAGATGGAAGAGAAGGGGAGAAGAGAGAGGGGTGGAAGAGAGGGGAGGAAGGAAGAGAGGGAAAACCAGAGTAGGAGAGAGGGCTAGACAGGGAGGAAGAAAGGAGGAGAAGGAGAAAGGAAGGAGAAGTAGAGAGGAGCAGGAGAGGAGGGAAAAAGAAAGTAAGAAAGAAAGAAGAGAGGGAGATGGCAGGATTGAGAAGAAAGATTGCTGTACAACAAAAAAGATGAAATGGAAGAAAGGCAACCCTGAACATATATAAATATACTAAGATAAAGAATGAATGGTTAAAAAAATAAAAGAAAATAAATATGAATAAGCAGGAAAATTAGAATTTGAGGGCAAATGAAGATGCTGTTTATATACAGGTGAAACTCGAAAAATTAGAATATCGTGCAAAAGTTCATTTATTTCAATAATGCAACTGAAAAGGTGAAACTAATATATGAGATAGACTCATTACATGCAAAGTGAGATAGTTCAAGCCTTGATTTGTCATAATTTTGATGATTATGGCTTACAGCTCATGAAAACCCCAAATTCACAATCTCAGAAAATTAGAATATTACATGAAATCAATAAAACAAGGATTGTACATAGAACAATATCGGACCTCTGAAAAGTATAAGCATGCATATGTACTCAGTACTTGGTTTGGGCCCCTTTTGCATCAATTACTGCCTCAATGTGGCGTGGCATGGATGCTATCAGCCTGTGACTCTGCTGAGGTGTTACGGAAGACCAGGATGCTTCAATAGCGGCCTTCAGTTCTTCTGCATTGTTCGGTCTCATGTGTCTCATCTTTCTCTTGGCAATGCCCCATAGATTCTCTGTGGGGTTCAGGTCAGGCGAGTTTGCTGGCCAATCAAGCACAGTAATCCCATGGTCATTGAACCAGGTTTTGGTACTTTTGGCAGTGTGGGCAGGTGCCAAGTCCTGCTGGAAAATGAAGTCAGCATCCCCATAA
>WNWU01006302.1:0-15394 GCA_012654045.1 Ptyas mucosa | reverse complement strand
AGTTTCTCTCTTAAAGAGACACTTATCCGCTACACCTTCATAAAAACCGATCCTATTTAGCTCTTTCACAATACATTGGTTCCATTCGAACCCTGATTGTCGCAAACCATAAAGGCTTTTATGTAACCTCCAACAATCAGTGGGGTTTTGTGTCTCGACTCCTAAAGGCTTCTTCATATAGATGGTGTGTCTCAATGGAGCATGTAAATATGCTGTTTCTACATCTATATGGTTAATACTATATTTATGCTTAGCCGCCCATACTAGCATTGTTCTTAAAGTACTTGCACGTAAACTAGGAGCAAAAACTTCATCGAAATCTTGTTCAGTCTGAGAAAAACCTTGAGCTACAAGGCGAGCTTTATGGGTTACTGTACCATCTATGCTTTTCTTAACTTTGTAAACCCATCTACAACCTATTACTTTTTCACCAGGTGGCAATTTCACAGTTTCATAAACACCTAACTTAGTTAAAGAATTAATTTCCTTACTCATTGCCTCCTTCCAAGCATTTTGCTCCTTATCAGGATAAAGTTTGATATCTTCATAACTTGAAGGCTCAATGTTAATCTGGCAAACCACAGTCGCTTTATAACGATCAGGTGGATGCCTTTCCCTAGTAGATCTTCTAGGTAAAACAGGACTTACAGCAGATGATTCTTCTGACTCCTCCCCTAAAACTACATCCTCTAAACCTATTTCCTGTTCTTCCTCCTTGATAGAGGATTTTACATCATCTAACTCCTCAGGAATATCATCAGGAATTTGATGCTCGATACTAACAGTATTATTATCATGTCTATAGTCTGCATGCTCTAGTCTATCCCATCCTTCATGTTCTAGAAATTTAGCACTAGCACTACAGTACACACTCGTAGTTCCCTGTGCCCAAAATCTAAAAGATCTATGGTTTGATTCATAGCCAACGAAAAACATTTTTCTGGCTCTTTGTTGATCCTTTCTCCTTAAACTAGATGGAATATGTACCCAAGCTGGGGCTCCAAATGTGTGTAAATAACTAAGATTAGGTTTCCTCCCATGCCATAAGGTGAATGGAATTTCACCTGTAGAGGAATGAACCACGTTGTTTAACACATGGTTAGCACACATGATAGCTTCACCCCATAAATTATTAGGCAAACCAGAATCTGCCAACATAGTTCTAATCATGGCCTGTAATGTTTGACCTCTTCGTTCGATATACGAATTATGCTGTGGTCTGTACGGAGCAGACCGCTTATGCTGGATCCCTGCATCCTGCAAAAACTTTTCCAACTTTTGGTTGGTAAATTCCGTACCATTATCAGTAACTAAGCATTTAACCTTGAATTTCTGTTTCCTTTCCACAAAACGTATCCAGTTGGTAAGATGCTGGAATGTTTCACTTTTTGTTTTCATAAGATAACAAAATCCGTACCTTGAATAATGGTCAACCATGCTTAGAATATAGCAGGCACCGCCAATGCTAGGTTTCTTGGGTCCAATTAAGTCTATAAACACTACTTCTAATGGGTTTGTAGATTTAAAACCATTAACACGGTTTGCTGGTGTTATCCTACTCTTCTGTTGACTACAGGCATTGCAATTTAGATATTTACTACATGCTTGTAGTTTTATTCCTTCAGATAATTGTACTGTTTGTTTTAACGTTCTGAAGTTTAAATGCCCAAGCCTCCGGTGTAACAGATGAATACATTCATCGTGTGGTTTAACATTATTATAAACAGACTTAGACTTAGCCATCAATACTGGGTTATCTCGTAAAACAAATAAATCATTTTCTAAACTTGCAGTAACAACTTTGCCATCTTTCTCAATAAAACACTTATCATTTTTGAATGTTACTGTAAACCCAAATTTCAGTAATGATTTAACAGATAATAAATTAAATTTTAACCCAGGAATATATAACATAGGCAATGGATCATTGCTAAATGACCAACGAGCAACACCCTCTCCAGCTGCCTTAACTTTCCAACCATTTGCTAGTTTTACATACTGGTTACTCTTCTCCATTTTAACAAAAAATTTTCTGTTTCTAGAAATAGATTGAGAAGCACCACTGTCAACAACCCAGCAATCCTGGTTAACATCAGTAGTTGAATTTGATATAGCTAAATTACAACCCTTCTTGGGTCTAATATTGTCCCTAACAGGCATTTTCTTATTTTTACAATACTTAGCTATATGCCCTTTAGCCCCACAAGCAAAACAACGTTTTACAACATAGGCAGTTGAGTACATTTCTTCTTCTTTTGGTTGTTGCACTCTCAACTGATCCCTTTCTTGTCTTCTTTTGGATTCTTCCAATAACCTACCGGTTATGCCAGCCAATGTCAGGTCATCTCTGGACAAAACCTCTAACGAAGAAACATAGTCATCATAACTATCGTCTAATGAAGAAAGAATTATATAAACTTGTTGTAGTTCCGAGAAAATCTGTTCCTTTTCATGTAGCTCCTGGAAAATTCTGGTCATGGATTCCAAATGAGCCATCATATCTCCACCCTTAAGAAGATGTTGTTTAAACAATCTTCGTGTGAGATAAATATGAGCACCCACAGTGTCTCGAACATATAGTCTCTTCAACTTGGTCCAACACCTAGCAGCAGACTCTTCGCCACGAATATGGACAAGCTGCTGGTCACCCAGTGTTAGTCCAATAATGCAAAAAGCTCGTTCATTGTCTCTGTTAAACTTGGTTATCTTCTTCGCATCTTCTTCATCATCAGGATTCCATGCTGTTACATCCGGTGGATTATTAACTATGTCCCAAAGTCCTTCTCTACGCAGAAGTAAACTACATTTTGTAGACCAGGATACATAGTTTGTTCCATCCAGCCGGGTTATCATGGATAAATTTGCTGCCTGTTCTAGAGCCATCTTCACTTGGATTGTTTATCACAAACACAGTTTGTACTATTCACATTAACTCTCAGTTTAGCTTTTAACAATCCTTGTTAGTTATGGTTGGCTCTGGGCCCATAACCCATGTTAAGGATATTGATGTTGTATGACCAACCAGCAGAGTAACTGCACAAGGAAACGTTGAGAGCAATGAATAAGAAAACTGGTTTAGCAAAAGTTTACTTTATCGTAGGAAAAAGCAGTAGCGTAGTCATAAACAAATCCCAAGTCTTCACCAATAAATCAGTCCAGTAAATCAGTCCAAACAACTCACTCTGATTAGCAAACCACGATGGTAGCAGATCCATCAACAGATAGCAACTCCTTCACAATAGCAGTTTCGTCACAATAGCAGTTCATAGCAATGACTGACCAGGTTACAATACTTTGTTTAAATATACTCCCAACTAGTCATTATCCAATTACAGCATGACTCAGCAAGAACGTAACATTTACAGCTTAAAGTTACAGTATACATATATTACCTGGACAACTGGTTCTAACATTATATACACCATATAGAATCCTAACAAGGGTCACCATCCATCTGGCTGCGGCACCCTCTAGGGCTAGGGTAACAACTCGCACTCGGGATCCTTGGGTTTGGAAATCCCGCCCATACTCTTGCATGTAGGTTAGCGCATGTGGCACAAAAAATCCTAATTGTTGCGGATTCCCATCAAACTTCACCCCAAGGGGGGGAGTTTCTCTTTCCAGTTGAGGAGCATGGGGCGGATTGGAAATGGGCACCGGTGTGCGTGCTGCCTGGGGGGGAGGGTTCGCTGGGTCTTCTCCCACTGCTGCTGTACCCTCTGCTCGATAGGCAGGCTCCAGAAGGGAGGTGCCTCCCGTGGCCTCATCCACAACAGCTGCCCTTTCCGCGCCCTTTGGTTGTTGTCCTGGCTCCCTTCGGATGTTGAGATTTTCCAAAGTTTCCATCACCAATTGGGTTATATGCCTCTTCAGATAGTCCTCCCTCAAGGGTGCTTCAGTCAGTCCCCTCTGGTCAGTAAGGGCTTCTAGTTCCAGTTTCCACCCTGGTTTTCGGTTGCCATGGATGAAGGTGACTCCTCTGGTTTTCTCAGCCCAGCCATCTTTCTTCACAATGCTAATTGACCAGTGGGGCTTTTCAGGATTCTCCAGGGTTACCTCATCCTCACCGATGGGGTGCACTAAACAGGCATCTGACTGGGTGGCGGTTACTGTCTCTCCCCAGCAATCGGTTTCTCCCAGCTCTCTGCTTCGTTCAGACATGGTTTGCAAGGTCCCCTCAGTAGAGCAAAGGTTGCTTCTCTGGGTTGACCGTTTTGCAGATTGTGCTTTCTGTAAGGATCGCCTCTCCTTCCAACTTAAGAAAGTACGAACTCTTGAAATGTAGTTGTTCAAAAGGATTCTTTTATTAAGCAGTAGTGAAAGCCATCCAGTTAAAGCACAATCTGAATACCCTTAGGCAAAGCAGTAGGATTAAAGTGGTAGAGACCCCTCCCTTTAAGTCAGAATGCAGATTTTAGCCAATAGACAAGTGTGAAGATGTTTTCTTTACTATTTCCTATGAGAACCCGAACAAGCATGCATTCCCACCATTTACTTTAAAGTGAGACAACCCACATGGCTATCATAAAAATTCCTGCAGGTAAAGGAGATCTCAGGGCTCTTTGGCGCCAGGATATAGGTTGTAAAGTATATGTTGACACAGGCAATGCTAGGGAATCGAGTCCAAGTCTCCACCCCCACCTCCGATTGAATGGCAGTATCACTTTTAGGGATCTGACACAAACACCGCTTGCTTCAGCAACCAGACTGGATGGAGAAGCTGTTGGGGAAGCTGCTCTCAAAGAAGACGTGCTAACGAGGTCAGTGATGCCTTCTTATCTTTCTTCATGCCCCCAATTAGTTCCTAAAGAAGCCCAGGAATTTGAAAGGCTTGGTGCCAAACCTAAAATTCCACAAGCGGCCCAGCATTCTTTTCTCAGAGAGAGAGATGAAATTCAATATTCTCCCCTCAGCCCTGAAGAAACTCTGCATGATAAGGCTGTGCAAGGTTATTGTGATCAAATAGAGTTTCTGGAACATGAGCTGCACAAGGCAAAAGTGTTTGTTTCTATACTTAAGCCAGATAAGAGGGACTCTTGTCTTTTTCAAATTCCTGAGTCCTCCATTTTGCCTTCTTCTTCGAAGCCAAAGCCACTCCCCCAGGAGGGTTTTGTGTCAGGCAAATCAGAACAGAGAGCTGTGTACACGTCACATGTGTCTAGTGATGTTGTCCCTTCTCAGATTTCACATGACTTGATAAAGAAGAAAAGTTTTCTGCGATGCCCGAAACTAATGTTGTGGCACCACCTGCTGGCGAAAGTAATTTACAAGATAAAGCTGAAAGGATGCAACAGCAGTTAAGAAAATTGCATCGGAGTTTTTCAGCCATGTCCCAGGCTCAATCATCAGCACCCCCTGGTGGTGCTGATGACCTTTTTGTCCAAATTCCTAATTTAGATGAAGCACAGCAACGCTTAATGCAACCAATACAAATGTCAGCGCCTCCAGCAGGCCATATTAATATGGCAGCTCATGCACAAGGGGCAGCCAGAATACAGCAGCCACAGATTCGAGTACAACAACCACAAGTCCAAATACAGCAACCTCAGTTTCAACCACAAGTGCCTTTACTTCCACAACCAGTACCTCAGATGTTTTTACCAGCACCTCAAATGCATGTTCCTCAACAGGCATCTTCTATTGTTCCACTGGCTGGTGATTCAAAATTAAAGCGTTCAGGACTAAATTATAAGGCTTGGGTCAGTGAGGTTGGACTTTTGCTCCGTAGAGAAGGTACCCATTGCATGGTGTTTAATCCTCCTGACCAGACATGGACTCCTGCAATAAGAGACTTAGATACTAAAGCATGCACAACATTATTGATGTCCATGGATACTGAACTGCAGGTTACTTTTCCACCTGATGCAACTGCCCAACAAATTTGGGCCCAATTAGAGACATGCTACCGGCCTGTTTCAATTGAATCTACAAGTTTGCTCTTGTCTGAGTTCCATGGTTCGAAATTAAAACCTGGTGAATATATTGGAGAACACTTAACTAAAATGAAAGGAATGAGGAAGGATTTGGGCGAAAGAGGCTATCTTATTGATGATTTTCAAATGATCAGCATTATTATTAACTCATTGAATTATGAATGGAAAGATGCCATTACAAAGATTAATCAAGTGCCTATTGCTCAATGCACAGTGGATCATGTATGTAGAATTTTAACCAAAGAAGAGGCATTTATGCTCCACACACCACATTTGAGAGGACCACCCGCATCAAGAGCTCCAGCGAGGCGCCCCTTCTGAGGAAGACCCTACGTTCCAAGGATGCCAAGATGCTACATCTGTAATCGTGTGGGACATGCCACCCGGGATTGTCCCCAACGAATTCCAGCTCCTGTCACGTACCAGCCCAGAGGAACAGACTCCAGAGGAGGCAGAGGCAGAGGCGGAAGACAAGGTCGTCGTGGTCCCAGGCGTCATCCGCAAGCTCCACTCGCCACATTGGCTTTAACCAATGATCCACAACCTCATCCAGAATACGACAGACAACTTCTGTGGACTTTGGATAGTGGTGCAGCATTGCATGTTACTTACAGAAAAGAACTTTTTACAGAGATGCATGAGCCTGAACCTGAACTACGTGAACTTTATTCTTTTTCCAATCATCCTTGTCAGGTCAAGGGAAAAGGAACTGTTTATGTTGAAGAGCTTGATGCATTCATCCCTGATGTTTATTACATACCAGCAGCAAATAGTAGTTTGCTTAGTCAGAGTCACTTGTCCAGAGTATTAAAGTTCCAGGTCCACCACCTCAAAAAAGCAAGTTATATAGTTAAAAATGGAGATATTGTTGCTGAAACCATGTTAATTGGTGGTGTTTAAAAGCCAAAGTCTAAACCGCAAGCACAGGCAAGTATACAAACTCCAAAAGAGGAGAGCACAGGCCCAGAGAGAGATGTTCCAGAGAGAGATCCTGTTGCTACTCCAAAGGCTCCTAAAGCCAACAAAAAGAAAATTAAGAAACAGGTTGCTCAGAGCAAGCCTGAGGTTCCTCATAAAACTGTTAATGTTGAAAATTCACTAACTGGTAAACCTTTGCATTACAGGTGTATCCATAAGTGGCATAGAAGATTGGGGCATGCCAGTTTTTGTGTTCTTAGGAAAGTGCCGGAGTTTGCAAAAGGTTTGGATCTAAAGGGGTGTAAGGTGTTTTTGGATTGTGCTGTCTGCAAAAAGGCCAAATCCAAAGCAGCAGCTGTCCCAAAACATGCTACATGCCTGTCAACACACATTTTTGATTTGGTACACACTGACATAGTAGGTCCTTTCAAACCAACACTTGGTGGTAAAAAATATTTTTTAACAATTGTTGATAATTACTCTAGATATGGATAAGTATATTCTATGAAAGAAAAATCTGAGACCTTTCAGAATTTTAAAATTTTGCCACTCTTGTTTACATCCAACATGGAGTAAGCATCACCAGAATTCAAAGTGATCGTGGTGCTGAATTCATGTCTCAGCAGTTCCAGGACTGGATGCGTAAGAATGAAATTCTTCTTCAGACCTCGGCCCCTTACACCCTGGCACATAATGGGGTGGATGACAAGGGGTCCTGCAAACCATGATGCATTGTCTCCTAGAAGACGCCAACCTCAGTAACCCATACTGGGGTGAAGCTATTAAATATGCAAATTACATTGTCAACCGTACTTGGAGTAGTGTAATAAATTAGACTCCTTTCTTCATGTTGTATGGGTACAAGCCCGATCTCAAAAACCTCCATATTTTTGGTTCATACGCTATGGTGAACATTCCCTTAGCTCAAAGAAGGAAAGGAGGTCCAGCAGCAAAGAGTCTGAGATTTATGGGTATTGATGATAACTCAAAGTGGAGCAAATTTATTGACTCCAAACATGTAATAGTGATTTCCCAATCCGCTAATTTTGAGGAAGATGCTGACTGGTCCAGGATTCATTCCAATGATCCTGGAGTTTATTTTCCTAGACATGATGTTGCTGATACCTCACAGCCTGATGACCAAGATTCACAGGCAAATGTTCCATCCACTAGTTCTTCTCAACCTGATGTTCCGTCTTCGCAAGCCGCGGATGCTGATGCTAGCGACGATGGTGAAGACGAGGACGAAACGGAAGAAGAATGGACGACTGTTCCGAGGTGTTCCAAGAGGGCCACAAAGGGAATCCCTCCACAGCGATATTCCTGGCAACTGACAAAAGCACCCTTGCCTTTGATTTGCAATGTTACACTTCCTCCTGATCAGTTCACACAAATCAAGCATCTTCCTGATTCAGAGCAAGAGAAGTGGTATGAGGCAATGCAGGCTGAAATGGACAGTCTAAAGAAACTTAAGGTATTTACACCTGCAAAACCTCCAGCAAACAAAAAAGTCATTGGCACTCGATGAGTCTACAGAATCAAAAAGAAGCCAAATGGTGAGTCATTGTACAAGGCCAGACTTGTAGCTCAGGGTTTCGCTCAACGTTATCCTGAGGACTACACAAATACCTACTCACCGACAGTCCGGACTGAGAGTGTAAAAATTGCTTTAGCCACTGCTACTATCCTTGGTTTAGAAGCTTTCCAGTTCGATGTTGACACAGCTTATCTACATGCTGACCTAGATGAGGAGATCTACGTAAAAGGTCCTCCAGGGTTCCGACAGCAAGAAGGGGATACCTGGTTTCTACACAAAAGTCTTTATGGTCTGAAACAGTCTGGTTTAATGTGGTACTTATGTCTTACTGACAAACTAAATTCAATGGGCTTTATTAAGTCCGAAACTGATGAATGCATGTTTACAAAAAAATCTGATAATACATATGAGATAGTTCTTGTTTATGTTGATGATATTGTTTATATTGGTCCAAATAAGCAGATGAGTGAGAATTTTGCTAAAGCTTTGCAGAGATATTTCACATTGCAATCTTTAGGTCATGTTAACACTTATTTAGGTGTTCAGATTGTCAAAACGTAGAAGGGGTTTAGTCTTTCACAAGAGGATAAAATTGAACAAATTTTACATCATTGCATCATGAAAGATGCTAGTACAGCATGCATACCCATGCAGACAGATTTTCACAACTTGACACATGAACCAAGTCCTGAATTCGAGGACCAAACACTTTATCGTTCAGTTATTGGGTCACTGTTGTATATTAGTAGTTGAACTAGACCCGACATTGCACTTAGTGTTAATCTCTTGTCACAACACGGAGGTAAGGCAAAACAGTTTCATTGGACATGTGTTAAGAAATTATTGAAATACCTAAAACACACTAAACATATGAGGTTATTGTTAGAACCGACACATACTGATCATGCAGAATTATGTTGTTATGGAGATTCTGATTGGGTGAGTGATAAGAAATCACGTAAAAGTACCTCAGGTTATATGATGTTCTTAAATGGATGTCCTGTTTACTGGCAAGTGCGAAAACAGAATTTTGTTTCTTGTTCATCTACTGAAGCTGAATATGCTTGTGTTTCAGATGCATGTACTTCTCTAATGTGGTTTGATGCTTTGGTCACAGATATCTGGACACACCCGATTCGGCCGATCACCGTGATGGAAGACAATGAATCTGTAGTTTATATTTCTGAATCACGTTTCACGGGTTCTAAGTCCAGACACATTGACATCCGTTATAAAAATATCAAACAGTGAAACAAGGTTTTGTAAAATTGCAGTATGTGCCTACCCATGATCAGATCGCTGATATGCTCAACAAACTGCTTCCAGCAGCTCAGCACGAGTATCTGCGTAAGAAGATGTGCCTTAACTGATGGCTATACCTGATGTCTGCTCAACTGACAAAGAAAGGGTTGTCACTGCGTTATTTGTTTGCCAGCTGAGCTTCCATCCTAAGACTTATGGTAGCTGTCAGAGAACCTTATCAACAGAGATAAGACTGTCTTGTGATGTCTGAGCTACTGCGCATGTTCACATTCTTTCTTTTCTAACTTTCTCTTTTTTCCGTCTGTGATACAGCTGCCAAGATGTAGTCAGCTAAGTTTTTTTACTTTTGTAATAAAATGTTTCTTAGAATACATTTGAGTTTTCTTTCTTTGAGAGTATACACCAGGAAAAACAAGATCCGTCCGTCTCTTATCAAGAGCAATTATCCCAGAGGGAAAATGGGGCTGATTCACGCTCCGACAATGCAGAGATCTTATGGAGGAACTCTTTGGAATTAACAGTCACTATTGTTAAAAACCACGAGGGGGGCGGCCTTAGGAAGTTAGGAACAGTTCTATTCAGTAAGATTTTGGAGAAGAAAAGGCAACACCTGGTTGATTTCAACGTGGATGGCCTATTTCTGTGTTTTGCTTGCAGCCTGCTGTCGTTGTTAGATAACGGCTTGTCTACTAAACAAGAAATTATAACCAGAGCCACAAACCTCCATAACACTCTTGGGATTTCTACAGACCACAGAATTGATTTCTCACAGATACACATAATTGAGAACTACTTCGGTATAACGATAAAGATCGTGTTTTATCATGAAGGGGGGTGGAGGTTTTTTGTAACAGGAGGGAGCCTGCAAGAAAAAGTGTTGTTTCTGTTGTTACATGATCGTCATTAGTATGGGGTAAAAAACATCAAAGGTTTCATGGGTGTATGTTATTTCTGCAAACTGTGCCACACAGCGTATCACCACAAATTTAGACACGATTGTCAATATCTTTGTCGAGCCTGTTCAGGATCAGAATGCCACAAAGTGGTTGGGGGGAGGATGAGATGCACTTAGGAGTGCAAGTTGCTTTGTCGCTCTAAGGTTTGTCTTGAAAGACACAAACGGTTGGCGGTGGAAGGAAAAATTATTTGAGAGGATAATGTATTTTGTTCCAGGTGTGGTTTCTATGTACCTGCACCACATGTTGAATGTAAGAAGCTGACGTGTGGACAGTGTGATACCAAAGTAGATAGCCTGACAGACCATTTATGTTTTCTGAAAAGGATTTTTAAGCCAAATGTCGGCTACCAGTACATTGTGTATGATTTTGTCAAGAAACAGGGACACACATACCAAACTATGTCTATGCCATGGACATGTTGGATGACGGCGATGTTAGGTAATGGGAATGGTACGGTGATAAGTGTCTGGAGGAATTTGTGAAAGCGTTTGTACAGCCTAAGTTTAAAGGATCTACATTCATCACTCACAACTCCAAGAGTTATGATGGTTACCTAATCCTCAGGCAGCTGATTCGTGAAAAGGTGAAGGTGCAATTGTTAACTCAGGGGAGCAAACTGTTATGCATAACCCTACCAATCTTTCATATATGTTTTATTGACAGCCTTTCTTTTTTACCCATGAAACTGAGTAAAATGCCTAAAGCGATGGGCTTTCAAGGATCCAAGGGATATTTTCCGCATTTGTTCAATACTGCAGAGAATCAAGATTATGTGGGTCCGTTGCCTGATGCCAAGTATTTTTTTTTATTGAAAAAGTTTTACAACAATTATTATCACCCTCCCTCCCCCTTCCCTTCCCCCCCACCCTCCCTAAACCTCTCCTCCCCCCACCCACCCCAACTTCCCAGAGCAGAATACAGAGTATTGCGTATAACAATCAAGAACTAAATTAATCTAACTTCAATTATAATAACAAATCCCCCATAGAACCATAACTCCGCTACAGATAATATACATCTAAGGTTTACATTCATCCATAAGCAATTTGGTATTTCTTTGTCTGGTATTTGTTCTGAATGTATTCAATCCATTTTCTCCACTCCAATATGTATCTTTCTTGAGTCCTTCAAATAAGCTGAAATCTTCGCCATTTCTGCCAAGTTCGTTACTTTCAGTATCCATTCATCAATAGTAGGCAAAGAGTCCTTCTTCCAATATTGCGCCACCAACAATCTAGCTGCCGATATTAAGTTCAAAATCAATTTAGTCTCTATTGTAGTACAACCTGTTGTAATACCCAACAAAAATAATTGAGGAGTAAATTTCATGCTTGTGTAAATTTAACATTTCTAACCCAAATCTTTTCCCAAGTTTCCAACTTTACCGGTTCTTGAAAATTTTGTGCCCATTTTATCATACAGTCTTTTACCAATTCCGTTTCTGAGTCTATTTCCAATAAAACATTATATAACCTTTTAATGTGCATTTGACTTTGGTCTCTAATCTGTTTTACCAAATTTTCCTCATATTGCATTAAACCAACTTTTTGATCTTCCCTCCATCTAGCTTGTAACTGACCATATTGAAACCATGTATAAATTATACCTTCTTCTTTCAATACATCTAAAGATTTCAGCTGCAGTTTACCCCTTTCCATAAAAAGGAGCTCTTTATAAGTAATCACCTCCTGTTTCTGCTCTGTACTTATATTCTCTATTGCATGTCTAGGATTTGCCCAAATTGGAATTTTATAATTTAACTTATATCGATACTTTTTCCATACCCTCAGTAAAGCATTTCTAAGTATATGACCTTTAAAAGCCTTGTCCACCTTTTTTTCATATAACAAATAAGCGTGCCATCCATATAATAAATCATAACCTTCTATATTTAAAGTTCTCTCTTCAGTTAAATTAAACCAATCACTAATTAGTGTTAAAACAGCTGCTTCATAATACAATCTTAAATTTGGCATCTTAAGACCTCCTCTCTCATGTACATCCTGTATAATTTTCATTTTTATTCTTGGTTTTTTCCCATCCCAAATAAACGTATTAACCCCTTTTTGCCACTCCCTCAAGTTTCCATCTTTCTTAAGCACCGGTATCATTTGAAACAAAAATAAAAACCTAGGTAATACATTCATCTTTATTGCTGCTATCCTACCCAATAAGGACAACTGAAGTTTTTTCCAAGTTTCCATTTCTCTCTGGATTTTTTGCCAGAGCACCTCATAATTATTTTTGAAAAGTTTCGTATTTGAAGCTGCAATATAAATTCCAAGATATTTAACTTTTTAAACTACTTCGAACCCCGTTATTCTTCCTAATTCCTCACATTGAGATACAGACATATTTTTAGTTATCACTTTTGTTTTGTGCTGATTTACCTTAAAGCCAGATACCTTACCATATTGAGACAAAATATCCAACATAGATGTAATTGATTCAATTGGTTGAGATAAAGTAACTACCAAGTCATCTGCAAACGCCCTTAGTCTATAGTCTTGTTGTCTAATTACAATTCCCTTTAGCTTATTCGAGTCACGTATCCTATTCAACAGGACTTCTAAAGTCAAAATAAACAACAATGGAGACAGGGGACAACCCTGTCTCGTTCCTTTCTCAATTTTAAAAGACTTTGTGAAACCTCCGTTAATAACTATTTGTGCAGTTTGCTCCTGATATATTGCCCTAATTGATTGTATAAAATAATCTCCAAAGTGCATTTTTTCTATTATCTTAAACAAAAACTGCCAATTCAATCGATCAAATGCCTTCTCTGCATCCAAAAACACAAATGCTGCAGGGATTTGATTGTTTTTTTCCAAATATTCCAATAAATTTACAACTTGCCTAACATTGTATTTCATTTGTCTCCCTTGTATAAACCCTGACTGATCAGTATGAATTAATTGTTGCATAACTGGCATTAATCTATTTGCTAGTATCTTTGCAAAAATTTTATAGTCAGTATTCAAGAGTGATATTGGCCTAAAGTTTTCTGGTTTAACACAGTTTTGATCTTCCTTTGGAATCAATGACACAAAAGCTGTTCTCCAAGATGGCGGACCTCCCCCCCCCAATTGAATTTTACTAAATAAAATT
The DNA here is from genome assembly GCA_012654045.1 of Ptyas mucosa. Taxonomy (NCBI): domain Eukaryota; kingdom Metazoa; phylum Chordata; class Lepidosauria; order Squamata; family Colubridae; genus Ptyas; species Ptyas mucosa. Next base: position 1,676 of record WNWU01006302.1, on the reverse strand, counting down.
CTAAGCGGTTCTACCATTTCATCTTGTAGCTTCTTATAATAAACAGCTGTTAATCCATCTGTCCCTGGAGTTTTACCTACTTTTAACTGTTTAATAGCTGCAGCAATCTCCTCAGACGTTATTGGACAATTCAACCCTTCTCTCTGTTCTGTTGTTAAATCAGGAATATTCTTGTCTTTTAAGTACTTATCTATATCTATACCTTGAATTAAATCCCTTGAATATAACTTTGAATAGAATTCTAAAAAAGCATTTTTAATCATATTCTGTTGGTATACCTCCTTACCTCTAAATTCAATCTTTTCAATAGCTCTTGATTTTTGCTTTTTTCTCAGCATATAGGCTACCCGGTTTATCAGCATTGCAAAATGTATTGTGTTTAGCATATTGTAAACTAGTTGCCACTTGGTCAGCCATAAGCATATTAAATTGCTGTCGCAATACATTTTTGTTTCCTTAAGTTTCTTATCTCCTGGAGTAGCCACAAGTAATTGTTCTTTCTTTTTAATTTCCTCCTCTATCTCTTTCCGTTTCTGTTGTTGTTTCACTCTATATTTATTATTCATATGTATTAAAACTCCCCTCATATAAGCCTTGCTTGCATCCCACACCATCTCCATAGATGTACCTTTATGCATGTTAATAGCAAAAAATTCTTTCATTTGTTTTTTAACCTTATTCACGTTTTCTTGATATCTAAATAAATTTTCATTTAACCTCCAAGACCTCCTTTCTCCCCTTTCCTGTTCTAATTCCACCCACACCGGACTATGATCAGTTAAAATTCTTGGACATATCTTCACCTTCTTCACCCTGGAAAGTAAATCATTTGTAGTTAATATAAAATCAATCCTAGAAAAAGATTGATGTCTGTCCGAAAAAAAAGTAAAATCTACATCATCCGCATTCCTTACTCTCCAAATGTCTCTTAATTCCATATCTTCCATAATATCAAAAAAAGATTTGGGTAGTTTTGAACGTACAGATGTCTTAGACAGACTTTTTTTATCTTGCCTGATATCTATTACGCCATTCCAGTCGCCCATCATTAAAAAAGATCTATAGTCCGACTTCCAGTGGGACAGCGACATCGCCAGACGCTTCTTTTTGAAGCGCCAGCCCAGGGCTCCGTAGAACCGCAAAGAACAGCGATTATCAGCTGTCTTGCGGTTTGAAAACTTTCCCCCTGGTATGAGGGGGGAAAGTGAGTAGACGGGTGGGGTAGAGCTCCCTGAAAGTGCCGGATTTCACACATAATCTGGCGCTTGAAGATGAGAGCTCTCCGTTAAGCCTGTCAGTACTCCGGACCCTGGATGCCTCTGCTTTGCAGAGCTAGATGTCGTTAACCATTCCAGCACCAACTTTAAACAGATATTTTTTGAATTGAGCTGGCGGAGCACAAGCAGTACGAATCAAACAGCAAGTATTTTTTTTTCCTTTTAACTCCAAAGATTTACTTTCTTTAAAAGATTCTTCCTAAGCTGAAAGTGAAAGCAAGATGGCGTTTGAGTTTTAACGGGGCGTGAAGAAGTGAAAGCTAAAAGTAATTATTGACAAGCCCCTGTTTGAAACGTAAAACTCCTTTTTGAAAAGTGGATGTAATAAGAAAGGAATAATAATAATTGAAGCAGCAATACAAATTACAAATTGTAAAGGATTCCCTTTTTTTTTCTTCT
>WNWU01006297.1:0-15092 GCA_012654045.1 Ptyas mucosa | reverse complement strand
GGGTGCTCCTCAAGGGGAGCCCCATGTAGAGAGCATTACAATAGTCCAGGCGAGAGGTGACGAGGGCGTGAGTGACCGTGTGTAACGAGTCCCGATCCAGAAAGGGACGCAACTGGCGGATCAGGCGAACCTGATGAAAAATCCTCCCGGTCACGGCCGTCAAATGCTCCTCAAAAGACAGCCGCGAATCCAGGAGGACGCCCAAGTTGCGCACCCTCTCTGCCGGGGCCAATGATTCACCCCCGATAGTCAGCGATGGTACCAGCTGGCTATATCGGGACGTCGGAAACCACAGCCACTCGGTCTTGGATGGGTTGAGTCTGAGCCTGTTCCTCCCCATCCAGATCCGCACGGCCTCCAGACACCGGGACATCACTTCAAGGGCATCGTTGGGGTGGTCTGGGGTGGAGATGTACAGCTGGGTGTCATCAGCGTACTGGTGATATCTCACCCCAAAACCACGGATGATCTCGCCCAGCGGCTTCACATAAATGTTGAACAGGAGGGGCGAGAGGACCGACCCCTGAGGCACCCCACATATAAGGGGTCTCGGAGTCGACCTCTGCCCCCCTGTCAACACCGACTGCGACCGGTCAGAGAGAAAGGAGGAGAACCACCGTAACACAGTGCCTCCCACCCCTAACTCTTCCAACCGGTGCAGCATGATACCATGGTCGATGGTATCAAAAGCCGCTGAGAGATCTAACAGGACCAGGACAGAGGAACAACCCCTGTCCCGGGCCCTCCAGAGATCATCAACCAACGCGACCAATGCCGTTTCCGTGCTGTACCCGGGTCTGAAACCCGACTGGAACGGATCCAGATACGTCGTTTCATCCAGGTACCGGGGAAGCTGTTGCGCAACCACACTCTCAACAACCTTCGCCAAAAAGCGAAGGTTGGAGACCGGACGATAATTTACCAACATTGCTGGGTCCAGGGAAGGCTTCTTGAGGAGAGGCCTCACCACCGCCTCTTTCAAGGCGGCGGGAAAGTCACCCTCACCCAGCGAAGCATTTATAATCCCCTGGAGCCAGCCTCGTGTCACCTCCCGGGAAGCCAGTACTAACCAGGAGGGGCACGGGTAAAAGCTTCAATGGGGGAAATCCTGATCATCAAGAGTTTTGTATGGATATTACGGGCCCAGGGACTAAGAAAAGGGTCCCGCCATAGGCATTGGCCTAGGTAATAGCCTGGGAGTCTAGTCCACAGGGACAACCAGTAGCCAATTGCACGTTTCCACAAGATTGTATTGAGTGAGGATATACCCAGTTCCAGACGAATTGCAGCATTGCTTACGCAGGGGGGGACTCCCATCAGACGGCGTAGGAACTGGCTGTGGACAGACTCAAGAGAAGAAATGTTGGATTGGACCCAGAGGGCTAGCTTGTATGCCTTCTTAGCCTCGAAATAAGCAGGGGGGGGGGGCGTCGATGAACCTGTTCGTTTCTGGGCAGAATATATAGATCTCATATGGTTCCTGGCTTGTTTGCACTGTGAGTTAAACCAAGGGGCTCCCTTCCTCTGGGAAACTGTGCCAGGGATAAGAGTGGGGGGCTGAAACGAGGCTATAAGACCACTTAGATACTCGGAGAAGGCGGTCAGTAGCACACCGGGTGTAGACTTGGTGCCGATTAAGGCTGACAAAGTATTGGCTGCTTCTTGATGATAAAAGCGTGCATGGAAAAGGGCCAGAGACTTTGACCATTTCAGCAACATCAGGGAGCCTCTGGGATTACAGTCTATTGAGACAATGTGAGCAGAATGGTCTTGAGGTCTATATAGCTGTGCAACCGTAATGAGAGGAAGGTGGTCACTGAAAATCTTGTCGTCTACTTTAAAGGAAGTAATGTATGGCAAAAAGGCTCTTGAAACCAAGGTATAGTCTATTGTGCTGTTGCCATTTTTGGCCAAGTGGGTAAATTCCCCGGGAACGTCCGGGGAACATCTGCCATTAAGGGGGAAGAGGTCTAGTTTGATGGTAAGGAGAGCTAGACAAGTCCCCGCTTTGTCAACTTTCCGATCCTTGGAAACTCTCCCTTTCAGGGTATCCAGGGGGTGGTCATCCCTAGTCGGACCTGCCCACCAATGAGAGGCAACCAGGGTTTCCCAAGTCCCCGCAATGCGGGCATTTAGATCCCCTGCCAAAAGAACCAGAGAATGAGGGAATCTAAGTGTGATGGTAGTAAGAAAGTCTTCCAGACAAGCCCACAGCTCGTCCAAGTCCCGGTGAGAGCCCCCAGGAGGAAGGTAGACATTAAACACCAGGAGCAAGAGCTTCCCGACGGATATCAAATTTGCCTGGGCATAAGGGGGAAAAGAATCCACAAGAGCCACATTTGCGTGCAAATCCAGGGAGATACCTGTAGCAAGGCCGCCCTTCGAATGACCACCACGCAGTGAGGGACGGGCTGGCAGGGATATGATTTCAAAACCACAAAGTGAAATGTCATTAACCGCCCACGTTTCCTGAAATATGAGGATTTGAAAGTTTTTGAGGTAATTCAAAAAGTCCGGGTCGGCTTTTTTGGATGCCCACCCTGCGATGTTCCAACTCATGATGGACCAAGGAAGAGTTGGAGAGTAGATCTTTGACTGTCATTTGGAAGCAGCAGGGGGCTGGTGGAAGGACCGGGAGACAGTTAGACCGAAGAAATCTGTTATCTTACCTTGATTATCTTGCTTAGTTTTGAGATCATTATTAGATCTTGGAGAATTCTGGTGGGAAGCCAGATTTGGACTGAAGTTTTTGTCCTGGTCTTGGTAGTGGCTTGAATGTCGTACAAATAGAGCTATCGGGGGAGACATCTGTATGGTGTTGTTGTCATCAAAAGAAATACAGCCGTTATGTGATTTGGTGATAATGATAGACGGCGAGAGAGGGGGAGCCCGAGGAGTCTGAAAGGTCAAACTAGCCAGTTGTGAGGACTGAGAGTGTGGCATTTCGGGAGGCGAGATTCTTGGAGCAGAAGGTGGACAAGTGATCCACCTAAAAGGGACGAGTCCTGATAAGCCTTCAGAATCAGAGGTAGAGAGGGGTTGATCTGGGAGCGCCACATTTCTGGTCCGGAGGACGTCCTCCCGTTGTTGCTGGGTCGCCGGCGGATTTGTGGGACTGATAGTTGAAGCCCTCAAAGGGTTGCCAGCTTCCGTGTGAAGGTCCATGCACTCTGGCCCCGTCCAACAACAAGTGTCCACGTTGATCGGCTTCCTCCCAAGAGAGGATAGGTGAATATTTATAAAGCATCTCTGGGGAAAGACTCCAAAGTGGGTCAGATGGTTACGAAGACCACATAAAAGCGAGGGGGTCTTGGGTGAGCTGAACTTGAGAATCAGGCATTTGTGGTGGGATGTGCTAGGAAGCCATTCCACGGAGAGCAGCTCATTGTTCAGGATGTGAGAATTGGATAAAAGCCTCAATGTGTCTAAAGTGGTTTTACGGTTGGTCCAGTTGTACTTGTTAAAGTGAGAATGGGCCAGGTTCAGACATAGGTTGATTGGGAGCAATTGGAGATTCACTAACGGCGACGGTTGTGGAGGAAGATGGGTATCCGTTCGGGACGGACCCAGTGCATGTCTGGTGGTTCTACAGGAATGTGATGCTGAGACCGACTTACTGAGGGATTCCACTTTGCCCTCCAGCACTCCAACAGAGGATGTCAAAAGGGTAATAGAGTCGGCCAGACGGAGACAGAACTGTTGCAACAGCCGGATATCCGAGGGCTGAACTGAGTCAATAGGGGATGGCAGTGTAGTGAGACAGGGCAAGACAGAACTAACATCTGATGGTGTCGGGCAATCCAGCAGAGAAGGTGTGTTGCAAAGTGAGGCAGCCAGGGATTCCGATTCTTCCGAAGGAGAGCTGGGCGGAAACTCCAGAGCTGTTAAGTTTTGGAAGAATTCGTCCAAGGAGGTAATTGATAAGTTCAGATCTTGGTTCATGGTGTCAGTCTTTTTGATCTTAGGCAAGGGGCCCATTATATTTTCGAGGGAGGTCTCCAGACTAAGGTTAGTCGGGGACAAGGAATGACAACGTTTATGTGGACTCATATCAGGGCAGCCAGTCGATCTCTTGATGGAGGGTGTTGGGTAATAATGAGGCCCAAAGCAGGTTAACGTTCTGATAATGAAGGCAGGACGCTGGGTCAGGCAATTAGGCCTAACAAACAAACCCCCGGCTGCAAGCTTAGCACAGAAATTGGCTCGGAACCAAATAGATAACCAAAAGCCAAACAAACTTACAGCCAAACCAAAGCAGTCTCGGAGATAAAGGGGTTTTTCCCTGAATAGGTTACAAAAACAAACAGCTCAAAATCCACTCTGAGGTTAGGGGCCTCCACTGAGGTTTGTCAACAAGTCCGGTAATCGGGACTTCCGGTGTTGCCGCGGACCATCGCTGACGGTCCTTTGAAGACCACCAGCCCAGCTGCCTGTAAAGAGCCGTTTCGGAGGTTTGAAACGGCTCGAAAAAACTCCGACCCAAGAGGACGTCGCGAGGAGAGCCGGCGGCATAAGGTAGAGTCCCCTGTGAGACCCCCCAGAGCGTTTTTTTGGCGTTTCTGGGGTGTTAACAGGGTGGGACTCCCTATTCAAGCCGCTGAAGCTCCGGACAGCTGGGAAACTCTGCAAACAGCAGAGCAAGATAGCGCAGCAGCTTCTTTCATCACCAAACAATAAAAGAAAAAGTTTTGGACTACCTATTAAACTGCAAGTATTTAAAGTTTTTTTTTGAAATATTTGGATGATTAAAGCAACTTGAAACAGAAAAGGAAAGTGTGGGAGAAAAAAAATGGCGCTTGCCTCTAGTGAAGAGCAGCTGAAAGCGAAAGTAATTTGAACTGTGTATCTGGTTACATTCTATCAGTTACAAATCCGGCTGGAAGGAAAAGAAAAATAGCAAAAAATAAAAGAAAATAAGAAAAAAAAGTATTAATTGATTGTTTTAGACCTGACTGAATTTGGAGAATCTTTTGGGAAAGGTTGTTAGAATTTGTGGAAAAGGAAGATCTGTAAGAGGCAAAATGGCAACAAAGCAAGCAGGGGGGGATTCCCCCACTCATAAGCAGAAGCAGCCTCAAACAGTGCAGCTGCAAACTCAGACAAAGGAAGAAAGCTATTATGACCGCATCATTAAGGAAATTCAAAGATCAGAGCAGGAGGTCAAAGGAATTGTTCAAGAGAAATATGAAGCAGTTAAACAAGATATTCAAACAGTTGCTAAAGGCCTGTCTGAGGTAGTGTTGCAGATTGACAAAAAAGTGGATAACCTTGCTTCAGAGATGGAGACTAAATTTAGAGCCTCTGATTCAAGAATGATTGAAATTGAAGAAGTTACACAAAAAATGCAAAATGAGATTACTATGATGCAATTTCGATCAATGGAATATGCTATTAGACTGAGAGGTGTAAAAGAGAACACCAGGGAAGATCTTAGGAAAATTTGTGCAGAGGCTTTGGCAGTTATGTTGAAAGTAGAACCAGATGTGGTTCTGTGCAAGATTGACAAGGTGTACAGAGTTAATTCTCGTGTGGCGGTACAAAGGCAACTGCCTAGAGATGTGGTGATATATTTTACAGACAGAAGAATGAGAAATGAAATTTTGCAAAATTCCTTTGTTACAACTGTCCAAGTTGATGGAAGTGAGATTGGAGTTTTTAAAGAATTACCACCCAAAATGTTAAGAGATAGAAAGGATTTTGGATTTTTGGTGGCAGAATTGAAAAGACAGAATATACGATTTAGGTGGGATGCTCCGACAGGTGTAATATTGAGGCTGCGAGGAGTGAGATACCGACTTAATACTATTGAAAAAGCAGAAGAATTTTATTATAACGTTTTGAAAGCGGGCTCTCCTCCTCCACGTACATCTTCACCAATAGATAAGGAAGCTCAATTACAAGCTGAGTTTGATCAAGAAACAGAAGCAAAAATAAGGCAGTCGCAAAAGGAGGCAAGAGGGACAATGGGAGCAGTAGGTGGTGTTGTGGTTGACCCTTTTGCACCATTTGAGGCTTCTCCTTTGGAAGAAATGTCTAAAACCATCACAGAGGAGCCGATGGCTCTTGAATTGACAACATCCAAAATGGAAGAGCAACGCATAACTAGAGCGATGTCTAAACAAATGAAGGAACAGCAGCAAGAATATTCTAAGCCACAGCGTGAAAAAAGAACCAAAGATAAGCAACAAGCTGAAGTCATGGGAGGAGCTAAACCGAAGATTACTACTGTAGAAAAGAATCTTCAACAATTGCTCTCAAAACTTCAGACAGGGTCAAATGGCACTTAAATTTTTGTCTTGGAATGTTAACGGATTGAACTCTCCACAAAAAAGAAGGAAGATATTTCATTATTTGAAACAATTTCACAATGATGTTATTTGCTTACAGGAGACTCATATAAAATTGCAAGATCAGAAATATTTGATAAATTCAAAATTGGGAACGCAATTTGCTGCTTCAAATTTGGAAAAGAAGAATGGAGTGGTGATATATATAAATAAAAGACTTGTAGCTAAAACTATAGAAGTAGATAAAGATGGAAGATATATTGCAATTGAAGTTATTACAGATAATGGACCAATTTTGTTGGTCGGAATATATGCTCCAAATCAGCAGCAGGAAAATTTTAATAAGTTGCTTCATCTAAAAATTTTGGATTGGGACTATTCAACTATTATAATAATGGGCGATTGGAATGGAGTAATTCAACCTAGAGTTGATAAAAAAACTACGGCCAAAATAGGGAATAAATTACCACAAGCTTTTTTCGAACTGAAAGAGGACTTGGAATTGAAAGATATTTGGAGAGTTCGAAACCCAAATGAATTGGACTTTACTTTTTACTCAGACAGGCATAAATCCTTTTCCAGGATAGACTTTTTTCTTTTAACTACTAACTTACTTTCTAAAGTAAAGAAAATAAAGATATTTCCTAGGACTCTGACTGACCATAGTCCGGTCTGGATGGAAATTGAGATGGGCAAAAGAGAAAGAAGATCCTGGAGATTAAATGAGAATTTATTTAGATATGAAAAAAATACAATTGAACTTAAAAAGCACCTAAAGGAGTTTTTTAAACTGAACTTGAACAAAGGTACCCCTATCGAAACAGTTTGGGATGCAGGTAAAGCATATATGCGGGGAGTACTAATTCAAATGAACTCTAAACATAGACAGAATCAGCAGAAGAAGAGATTACAATTGGAATCTGAGATAAAAAAGAAAGAACAACAACTGATACAAAAACCGACAGATGGAAAATTGCAAATGGCCATAAAACTCTTGAAGGATCAATTTCAAATGCTTATAGCAGACCAAACGGCAACTAATTTACAATTTGCAAAGCATAATACCTTTACCAATGCTAATAAACCGGGCAGGTGGTTGGCGTATACTTTGAGGAAACAAGCATCTACACGAATTATTGATAGTACTGAATATGCTGATAAAGAAGTTTATCATCAAGATCTAATTAAAAAAGCCTTTTTGGAATATTATACTAAGTTATATGCTAAAGATGATATACAGAATATTGCTATAGATGAATATTTAGAAAATAAAAGAGTTTCAAAAATCTCAACGACTCAAAAGAAAAGTTTGGAACAATTGATAACAGTTGAGGAGATCAGCTTCGCTATAAAACAATTAAAAACAGCTAAAGCTCCAGGGACGGATGGCTTAACTGCAATTTACTATAAAACTCTACAAGAAGAAATGATTGAGCATCTTAAAGATTTATTTTGTAATATACAATTAGGAGGTAAGATACCTTCCTCATGGAAAACAGCTTTTGTCTCATTGATTCCGAAAGAAGAATCAGGTCTTAAGAAACCAGAAAATTACAGACCAATATCTTTATTAAACACAGACTATAAAATCTTTGCAAAAGTATTAGCCAACAGATTGATGCCAGTTATCCAAAAGGTAATTCATCATGACCAAGCAGGTTTTATTGAAGGCAGATATATGAAAGAGAATGTTAGGCAAGTTATAGATTTAATGGACTATCTAGATAAGAATAAACAGATCTCTGCAGTGCTGGTTTTTTTGGATGCGGAAAAAGCCTTTGATCGAGTGAATTGGAACTTTATAATTAAGACTTTGGAAAAAATGGATTTGGGGGAGCGGTTTATACAAGCGATTGGTGCAATTTATCAAGAGCAATATGCACAACTTATCATAAATGGATGTCTAACATCAAATTTCAATATACAAAAAGGCACCAGACAAGGCTGTCCATTATCCCCGCTATTATTTATTCTAACTTTAGAAGTCTTACTTAATGCAATACGGGACTCGAACTCTTTGACTGGAATAGCTATAAGGCAAGAGGACTATAGAACTAAGGCATTTGCAGATGATCTGGTTGTTACCCTATCACAACCTATGAATTCAGTAATTCAGATGAAAGATATTATAGAAGATTATGGCATGGTATCTGGTTTTAGGCTGAACCAGAAGAAAACTAAAATGATTGTTAAAAATTTGACAGAGAGCAAAAAAAAGGAACTGGAAAGAATGGCAGGTTTTGAAATTGTCTCAAAGGTCAAATATTTAGGAGTACAAATCGCAGATTCAAATGTTAAACTGTTTCAAAATAACTATGAGGTTTTGTGGCAAAAGATACAAAAAGACATGCAAAATTGGAAGAAACTGCAGTTATCATTGCTTGGAAGAATATCAGCAGTAAAGATGAATGTTTTACCTAGACTTATCTTCTTATTTCAAATGATACCGGTGCTTAAATCAGATAAACCATTGCTAGAATGGCAAAAAGGACTGAATAAATTTATTTGGAATGATAAAAAACCAAGAGTCAAACTGAAAATAATGCAAGATACTCGCGAGAGAGGTGGTCTTAAACTTCCAAACCTTCGATTATACTATGAAGCAACTGCATTGATACAATTAAGTGATTGGTTTGGGAAAACTAAGACTGAATTGTTGAACATAGAAAGTCATGACCTTGTGTGGGGATGGCATGCATATTTATTTTATGATAATAAAGTGGACAAAGTGTTTAATAGTCATCTACTTAGAAATGCCTTGTTGAGAGTCTGGAGGAAGCACCGAATTAATTGGGATTATAAGATTCCGTTCTGGCTGGATCTTGCTGATACCATGTGGAATACAAATATTAAGTCACTCGGGGGTTTCTTATACAAAGAGTTACTTTACTTTGAAGAGGGCAGGTGGCGACTGAAGACTTTGGATATGCTGTTGGAAGAAGGGAAATCGTTGACTTGGTTGCAGTACAATCAATTACAGATGAGATGGAAAGAAGATCAACAAACTGGTTTGATGGAATATGAAGTAGAATTGGTTGAACAGATAAAGCAGACAGGTCCAATGCATATTAAGAGAGTTTATAATGTTCTGTTAGAAAGGGATTCAGAAAATGAGTTAGTTAAAGATTGTATGATTAAATGGGCACAAAATTTCTCTCAACCAGTTATGATGGAAACATGGGAAAAAATATGGGTTCAGAATGTTAAATTTACACAGTCACAAAATTTACGAGAAAATTTTTATAAAATGTTTTATAGATGGCATTTAGACCCCAAGAAATTGTCTTGTATGTACCCTAATGTGCAGCCAAAATGTTGGAGATGTGATTGTTTAGATGCTACATATTATCATATATGGTGGACTTGCAAAAAGGTGAGGGCTTTTTGGATAAAAATTTGGTGGGTTATGCAAAATGTTTTAAAGAAAAAAATACAATTTTCTCCGCAATTTTTTTTATTGGGTATAGTTAAAGATTTCACATTGGGTGAAACAAAACTGATTTTGTATATGGTGACAGCAGCTAGGTTGTTGATTGCCCAATATTGGAAGAGTGATGTCCTACCGACTGTTGACCAATGGACTCAGAAGATGGCTGGATTTGCAGAAATGGCAAAGATTTCAGCTTTTTAAAAAGATCAGACGCATGAGAAGTATATACAGGAATGGAAATTATGGATTGAGTATGTACAGAATAAGTATCAGATTAGAAAATATTATGTCGCTTTTAGCTGAGAAGGATTGATGATTATGTTAGTAATTATAGAAAAAAGATATGGAAGGTTGAATAACATATATATTGTTTGGGAATATTAGTATTGCATATAATGGAAGTCAAGGGGGGGAGGGAAGAGGGTGGAGGGGGAGGGTTAGGGTGGGGTTGGGATGGAATTATATATTGTCTTTATATGTATTTTATAATGCTGGGTTAGGGTGGGGGGGGAAAAGGGTGAAAATTTGTATTTGTAAAACTTTTTCAATAAAAAAAAAACAAGTCAGGTAATCTGAATTTCAGGCCTTGCAAAGAGAAGTCACAGTAATAGTCTTTTCCTCTTCTATAGGATTTTCTAGTTCCTTCTTAGCCGGCCGATGTCTCCCTTGCCTCCTTTTGTATTACTCAGCATTTAGTCTCTCTTCACAGTGTCCATATCCTCTGATTTGTCAGCACTTTACTTTCAGTCTCCACCTTCGGATTGTCTATTTTCTTGATTCCAAATTATAAGCAAAGAAATGGAACCTCTTTGATCCTTCCCCTTCACTCCGCCAATATGATCTATCTAGATGCAGTAATTCCTTTTACACCCAAACTTGCCTTTTGCCGCTATCGTTTGGAGGGAGTTCCAGTCACCCTCCTCCTTCCTGGGGCCTCTTTCTTTCTATTACCTCTTTAGAAAACCTCCGTATAGATCTCCGCCCTGGATCACTCCTACAAAGTTGCCAAGATCGCTTTAAACCAGATCAGTCTCACCGTCCTGCTATTCCACTGATATTGTTGTCCAGCCATCCGCTGTCACTTCCTTGTGGCCATTACAGGCCGACTCCTTCCCTCAATCAAAATGACTTTCTATAACGGAGTATCACTTTCCACAGCTTTCCTCCTTGACAGCTGGCCCCGCCTCTCAGCAAAGTGGCTTTGCTGAGAAAGAAAGCAAAATAGTTTTTGTAAACTTCTAAAGATTGAATTGTCTGCTTTTTGCCTGGTGGATATATAATTTTAGAACAGTGGATTTTTGAATATTTTTTTCCTTTTTTCCTCTTTTCTCTTTTTTATTTAGCTTCTCTCTTGCTGAATTGAAATTCTTGGTGATTTGTATTTTTTGTCTGTTGGAAAACTTGTTATTCTTGCCTCTTCTCCCTGGTCTGATTTTCTTTTTTGGTGACTTTTATTTTTTCTTTTTCTCTTTCATCGTTTTTTTAAAATCCCTTTTTGTTGGTATATGTGGGCTTTTAAATTAAATTTTTAAATTTTCATTATTAAATATTGGTTTTGTTTTTTTTTTCAACTGAGATTTTGTATTTTTTTGTTCCTGATATTGTGTAAACTTATGTGGATTAGGGTAATAAGAACCTGGAGAGTTGGATTTTGATTTTGATTTTGGATTCAAAAATTTGATCACTTGGATTACAAATTGGGCTGTCTGAATAGAAGAAACAAGATGAAGAAAATAACACAACATCTATCATCATCATCATCAATATCAACAGCATCTGGCTCCACGGGGCAAAAGACAGCAGAAACTACAACACAGCAAGAGAAAACTAATGCGGAATTAAAAAATATGTTACAGACTATATATGAAGATCTTAAGGAAAGAATAAATAAAGTAGATGAAAAAATAGAGAAAATGGATGAAGAATTAAAGGAAGTGAAAGAGATGATAGGGAAAAACAAACAACGAATGGTTCAAGTGGAAGAAAAAACAAGCAACGAAGAAAAAAGTGGAAGAGATGGATTATAGATTTACAACTACTGATAAGAATCAGGAAAAGACAATTATATCATTGGAAATGGAGAAAGCTGATTATTATCTAAGATTTCAAAATGTTGAAGAAAAAAAGGGAGAGAATTTAGCAGAAAAAATAGCAGAGATACTAGTGGAAGCAATGGAAGAGAGTAAAGAAAAGGTATTAAGTGGGATTGTCGAGATATACAGAGTGCATACAAGATATGCAATGAGAAACAATCTACCTAGAGAAATTAATGTGAGATTTACCAAGAAAACATTGAGAGCAGAGATACTGCAGTTGATGAGAAATACGACCATAAAGCACAAAGGTAGAGAGATAGTGGCTTTGAAACAAATTCCAAGAAGTGTCAGAGACCTGAGAAGAGAATATCAATTTCTTACAAAATGTTTGATCAAAAGAGGAGTGAATTTTAGATGGTTGGTACCAGAAGGAATATTGGTGAATTGGCAGGAACAAAGACACAGATTAGATACAATAGACAAAACAGAAAGATTTTATGAACAGTACATAGGATTTCAAGAGGAAGAGAGATTGAGTGAAGAAGGAGGGGATGTACGACAAGAGGAAAAAAAAGAACAACCAAGAGACAGCCAAAGAACAAGAAGAAAGAGTGATAAGAGAAGGAGCAAGAGCAAAAGAAATTAAAGAGCAAAGGGGATAAGAATGACTAGCTCTACAAAACAAGTAAGTAAATAAGAAATGGAAGAAGAAATCAACATAATATCAATGAATATAAATGGATTAAATTCAGCAATAAAAAGAAGAAGAATATTTAATAAATTAGAGAAGTTAAAACTAGAAGTTATATGTTTACAAGAAGTTCACATTAGAAAGCAACATAAAAAACTTATGGAGCAAACAAAATTGGGAACATTATATACAATGTTGGCCTGTCAAAGTAAAAGAGGAGTAGCATTTTATATTAAAAAAACAATTCAGTCTAAACAAATATTTGAAGATGAGGAAGGAAGAGTATTAATGGTAGAAATAGTAATGAACTACAAAAAAATATTATTAGTGGGGATATATGCTCCAAATGAAAATCAAGAGGAATTTTATGCAAAATTACACAGGAAAATATTAGAATATGAATATGAAGATATTTGTATAATGGGAGACTTCAATGTGATTGTTAATAATGAGTTAGACTATAAATTGACAAAGGTGAATAAAAAATTAAGAAAGACGCTCCCTAAAGCATTTCATATAATGACAGAGGAATTAAGTTTACAACATGCATGGAGAAAAAGAAACCTAAAGGAGAAGCAATATACATTTTACTCAAATAGGCACATGTCGTGGTCAAGAATAGATATGATGTGGATGTCAACAGATTTAATATCTAAGATAGACAAGATTGATATAGAAACAAATACATGGGCAGACCACAGCCCAATAATGATGACATGGAAGGGGCAGAGAAAAAGAATGAGATGGACATTAAATCAACATTTATTAAATGAAAAGGATTTTTTACAATATATGGAAAAAGAACTGACCTTTTTCTTTAAAGAAAACAGAAAAGAAGATACATCACTGCAAAACTCATGGGACATCAGTAAGGAATACATAAGAGGATTGGCAATAACATACATAGGAAAAGGAACAAACAGAATAGACAAACTCAAAAGAAATTGGAGGAGGCATATAAGAAATTAGAGAAAGATCTACAAAAAAATCCACAGGACAAAAAAAACAAAAATTTGATGGACTTGCAAAAACATAAATTGAATTATAGAATAACAGAGTTGGAAGGGACCTTGGAGGTCTTCTAGTCCAACCCCCTGCCCAGGCAGGAAACCCTACACCACTTCAGACAAATGGTTTTTTATTTTATTTAACTTTTATACCGCCCTTCTCCTAGCGGACTCAGGGCGGTGAACAGCCAGATAAAAAACATAGTACAAAAGTTAAAATCATTTTAAAATAATTTAGATACAATTTGGCCCAAAGTTTAAAACATGTCAATTAAAATCAATCAATATCAACACTAAAACCAATTAAAGGATCAGGCCAGCCCGGCCAACTGAAAAAAGTGGGTTTTTAGGGCCCGACGAAAAGTCCGGAGGTCTGGAATCACTCGGATCTCTGGGGGTAGATCATTCCATAGGGTAGGTGCCGCCACAGAGAAGGCTCTCCCCCGGGGGGTCGCCAGCCGACATTGTCTGGCTGACGGCACCCTGAGGAGGCCCTCTCTGTGGGAGCGAACTGGCCGGTGGGAGGCAATTGGTGGCAGAAGGCGGTCCCGTAAATACCCTGGCCCTAAGCCATGGAGCGCTTTAAAGGTGGTCACCAACACCTTGAAGCGCACCCGGAAGTCCACCAGGAGCCAATGCAGCTCGCGCAGGAGAGGCGTCACATGGGAGCGACCCTTTGCTCCCATAATCCCCCGCGCGGCCGCATTCTGCACCAGTTGCACCCCAAGGGGAGTCCCATGTAGAGAGCGTTACAATAGTCCAGACGAGAAGTGACGAGTGCTTGAGTGACTGTGCGTAAGGAGTCCCGGTGTAGAAAGGGACGCAACTGGTGTATCAGGCGAACCTGATAGAAAGCTCCCCTGGCCACGGCCGTCGTATGCTCTTCTAAAGACAGCCATGCGTCCAGGAGGACGCCCAAGTTGCGAGCCCTTTCCGTGGGGGCCAATGATTCGCCCCCAATAGCCAGCGATGGCACCAGCTGGCTATACCGGGATGCCGGCAGCCACAGCCACTCGGTCTTGGAAGGGTTGAGTCGAAGCCTGTTTCTCCCCATCCAGACACTCATGGCCTCCAGGCACTGGGACATCACTTCCAAGGCATTGTTGGGATGGTCTGGGGTGGAGATGTACAGCTGAGTGTCATCAGCGTACTGATGGAACTCCACCCCAAAACCACGGATGATCTCACCCAGCGGCTTTACATAAATGTTGAACAGGAGTGGCGAGAGGACCGACCCTTGTGGCACCCCACAAACAAGGCGCCTCGGGGTCGACCGCTGCCCCCCTGTCAACACAGATTGCGACCGGTCAGAGAGATAGGAGGAGAACCACCGCAAAACGGTGCCCCCCACTCCCAGTCCCTCCAGCCGGTGCAACATGATACCATGGTCGATGCTATCAAAAGCCGCTGAGAGATCTAACAGGACCAGGATAGAGGAATAACCCCTACCCCGAGACCTCCAGAGATCATCCACCAACGCGACCAATGCCGTTTCCGTGCTGTGCCCAGGCCTGAAACTGGACTGGAGCGGGTCTAAATAGACAGCTTCATCCAGGTACTGGGGAAGCTGCCGCGCCACCACACTCTCCACAACCTTCGCAACAAAACGAAGGTTGGAGACTGGACGATAGTTAGCCAAAA
>WNWU01006294.1:0-11430 GCA_012654045.1 Ptyas mucosa | reverse complement strand
CTCTTAGAAATTCTTCGGGTTTTATTTTCTTAATGTATACATTCGAGGAAAAGCCTCGGTCCAAACCTCTAAACCAGGGTGCGATTATCCCAGAGCCAGGATGGGATCAATCAACTCCCTGACACTGACCAATCTAGCTGAAAACTTTGTCATCCAAAAGGTAGAGGGGGGAACTAGAGGGACAGCCATGCTGGACTTAATTCTTACAAACAGAGAAGAAGTGATAGGGGGAGTTGAAATTACAGGAACTTTGGGTGAGAATGAGCATGTCATATTGGAAGTCAACATAATGCAAACACAAGCAATAGAACATAATCATACCAGAGTCTTAGACTTTAAAAGAGCTGATTTTAACAAACTCAAAGAGAGCTTGGGAAAGATTCCTTGGATGAAAATATTAAAGGGGAAAACAACCGAAGAAGAAGAGTTTCCCCAAAACTCTGAAAAATACAATAAAAAAGCCCAGTCCAGCACAATACCACTGAAAAAGAAAAACAGGAAATCCAAAAAGAAAGCAGCATGGTTGCATAAAGAACTCTCTGACAAACTGAAAGACAAAAAGAATAGGTACAGAAAATGGAAAGAGACACACTGAACCAAGGCAGAATACCAGCATATATCCTAAACTTGCAAATATGAAGTCAGGAAAGCTAAGGGTCAGAACGATGTAAGGCTTGCAACAAATGTCAAAAATAATTTTTAAAAAACAGGAAGGTGACTGGCATATAAACTAAGAAAAGAAAGGGAAAGAGTAAACAGAATGATTGAGAAAATTTGTGAAGGTAACAATGTAATAACAGATACTGATTTTATCAAAATGTCTTTCCATAATTTTTATTCCAATTTGTATAAAAAGCAGGAGTTAGATATGTGTAAAATAGATGAATATTTGTCAAGACACTGGTTATCTAAACTCTCACAAATTCAGAGAAAATTTATGAATGATTCAGTAACTACCTGTGAAATATCAGAAGCTATTAAAAAATGAAATCAGGTGTCAGCGATCTAAGTTGCACTATTTTCATTGCTGCCATGAAATCAAAGAGAAAAGAAAAAGAAACGGAGCTAGCAGTAACAGTTTGAAATTTAGTGCTTGGCATTTGATCTAGTGTTCTTCTCCCCCTTAATAGATAGGGTTACCCAGGTGATGAAGGGAGGGGGACATTCCTGTGATCTGAAGTAGTTGGCAGAAGAGACTGACTTGGAAGATGGCCAATGGGCATTGAGATATTGAGAGGCAGAAAGGGAGGGGTTTGGTTTCAGAGAATCAGTTTTGGCTGCATATGAGTTTAGGTCGGATCGTAAATTCTTTAATAAAGGAGAGATTCATCAAAGACTTTGTGTTTGAGAATGAAATTTATTTGAGATTACGCTGAAACCTGACATCAGGTAAAGCTCCAGGTCCAGATGGTTTTACAAGCCAATATTATAAATGCTTCGAAGATGAACTTCTTCAGCCACTAAAGGATATAATAAATGATATATTACAGAGGGGAAAGATATCTCAAACGTGGAAAGAAACGAACTTCCGGTGGCACCGCAGACGCTGACAGACGCTCCTTTGGGAACGTCAGCCCCGCGATTTCGTTAAAACCGCTAAGACAGCGCAAATCAGCTGTCTGGCGGTTTGGAAACCTTCCTCTCGGGAGAAGGGAGGAAGGCGAGCAGCCAGGCAAAGGTAGAGCTCCCCAAAAGCCCTAGGAGCAATTCTGGGGCTTGGAGGGTGAGAGCTCCCTGGCAAGTCCGACTGATCTCCAAATCCGGGATTTCTCTGCTTTAAGCAGAGCAAGACGCTGCGACCACCCCTGCAATCAACATTTAGATTCAAAATAATTTCAAAGCAGGCAGAACAAAAAACAGGAGTCCTAGCAACTGCAAGTACCGAACTTTAATTCTGTTTCTATATTTCTTCCTTCCAAGATTCCTAAAAAGGAAAGGAAAAATGGCGCCCAAATTGTAACAGGGCGTGAAAGTTAAAGTTAAAGTGAAAGTGATTGTTAACATCGTTAGCGCTTCTAAGGCTGTTTAAGCTTAGTGGATTCTATACCAAAGGAAGAAAGATTTAAAGTGGAAAAATTACAGTTTGGATTTTAAATAAACTATAATACTTACAAAAGATTTAAAAACATCTGGACTTACTGATTTGGTTGCTGTAAGAAGTATAAATTGAAAGCTAAAAATGGCTTCTAAGCAAATAAAATCTGGTTTTAAAAGTGCTGGTGGATCGCCAGCACAGCCATCCAAATTACAATCTTTGTCTACTTCAAACCCACAAATATTGACTTTGGAAGTTTTACAGGAATCCCTGCAGGATGCTTTGAAGCAACAAACTTCTTTTTTAGAGGGGAAAATTAAAGGAGTGTCTGAAGAGATGGCTGAAATTAAAGATGTCATTCAAGCTCGAAATAAGGAAATAAGAGAAGATATAGTAATGGCATTTCAGGGTCTGGCAAAACACATTGAATTGTTGGATGAAAGAGTAGAAGAAATTAACCAGTCTAACTTGAATTTGGAAAATAAAATGGAGGAAGTCCAGACCAAGGTGGACAGGGCAGATGAAGAAGTGGTGATGTTACAATATAGAGCAATGGAATTCGCCCTGAGAGTAAGAGGTTTGAGAGAACATAATCGTGAGAATTTGAGGGAGATCTTTGCAGAGACTTTTGCAAGGATACCTGGGGAGCAGCAAGCAGATCTCTCATTGCAAATTGACAAAATATATTGTGTTAATTCCTGGTTTGCTAGACAGAATCAATTGCCAAGAGACATTGTGATTTATTTTACGAGGAGGACTCGAAATGAAATTCTACAAGCTTTCTACAAAAATAAACTTCAAATGGCAGGACAAGAGGTTTTAGTGCTGAAAGAAATCCCCCCCAAAATGTTGAGAAACAGAAAGGAGTTTGCTTTTTTGGTGGATGAACTCAGAAACCGACAGATTCAGTTTAGATGGGATGTTCCAGTTGGACTGGTGGTGAACTATATGAGAGAAAGGTATCATCTTAACACAATCTGGAAGGCAAGAGATTTCTTTACTAATGTACTAAAGGCAGGATGTCCACCATCTCAAGAAATGAGGAGAAGAAAAAGAAGAACTGGCAATACAGGGTCAGAAGGAAAGCAAACAGCCACAAGCAGCAGGAGAGATCTCGCTTATTGAAGAAGATTTATTGCAACTTTTTGGTACTGTTCAACCTTTGGAAGTAGCAGAAAAAAGAGAACCAAAAGATCAAAGGCAGACCCGTGAAGCAGCAAAGCGAAAAGAACAAGATTTAAAGATACAGCAAACCCAACTGAAAGTTCAAGAAGTTACACAAACAGAAGCAATGGGGGTGGGGGGGGCAAGGCCAAAGAGAAAGGTGCAGGAGGATCTTCAGCCGGCCCTTTTAAAGCTTCAAGGCGCCAAGAATGGCAACTAAATTTTTGACTTGGAATGTCAATGGTTTAAATTCACCACAAAAGAGAAAGAAAATATTTCATTATCTGAAACAGTTTAAAAACGATGTAATTTGTCTGCAAGAAACACATATTAGAGTGACAGACCAAAAATACTTGATAAATTCAAGATTGGGGACACATTTTGTTGCATCTGCCCCAGAGAAGAAAAATGGTATAGTTATATTTATTTTATTTATTTATTTTATTTATTCGGCTTATATGCCGCCCTATCTCACAATGGACTCAGGGCGGCTCACAACAACAAAACAAAGCCACAATATAAAATAAAGTCTAAAAATCTAAAAATTTAAAATTAACCCTTAAAACCCCATTATCAGTCCAGGTCGAGGGATTTAAAAAGCCAAGTTTTTAATTCACGGAGGAAGGTGCGAAGGTCAGGCGCTAATCGGAGTTCCAAGGGAAGTTGATTCCAGAGGGTGGGCGCACCCACCGAGAAGGCTCTACCCCTGGAGGTCGCCAGCCACCACTGTCTACCTAAAGACAGATTTAATAGCCAAATTAATTGAGGCAGATGCTCAAGGAAAATATATTGCAATTGAATTTCTAATAGAAGGGAAGAAAACACTTTTAATTGGAGTATATGCTCCCAATCAACAGCAAGAAAAATTCTATAAGTTTTTGCATACCAAAATAACACAATGGGATTATAAATCGTGTATATTAATGGGTGATTGGAATAGAGTATTGGACACCCAAAAGGATAAAAAAGGATTACTTCAAAATATCCAAAAACGTGCAAGATTGCCCAAACCTTTTTTTGATATGATGGATGATATGGAGTTGAGAGATATCTGGCGGGAACGAAATCTGGAAGAAAAGGATTTTACTTTCTTTTCTGATAGACATCAATCCTTTTCCAGGATTGATTTTATATTGATTACTAATGATTTCTTTTCTAGGGTAAAGAAGACGAAGATATGTTCAAGAATTTTATCTGATCATAGTCCGGTGTGGATGGAATTAGAGCAGGAAAAGGGAGCTAGAAGGTCTTGGAGGCTAAATAAAAATTTGTTTAGATATGAGGAAAATGTGAAAGAATGTAAAAAACAAATGAAAGAATTGTTTGTTATGAATATGCACAAGGGTACACCTATGGAAATGGTTTGGGATGCAAGTAAAGCATATATGAGAGGAACCTTAATACATTTGAATAATAAATATAGACGTAGACAAGAAAAGAAACAGAGGGATTTAGAAGAGGAAATAAAAAAGAAAGAGCAGGCACTTATACTGAATCCAACAGATAGGAAAATAAAGGAAGCAATAAATTTGTTGCGAGGGCAGTTTAATATGTTGATGGCAGACCAAGTGGCAACTAATTTACAATATGCTAAACATAATACTTTTTGTAATGCAAATAAACCAGGTAGATGGTTAGCCTACATGTTAAGGAAAAAACAAAAGTTACGTACTATAGAGAAAATAGAATACAAAGGTAAAGAGGTATATCAACAAAATATGATTAAAAAAGCTTTTTTAGAATTCTATACAAAGTTATATGCTAGTGATATAATTCAAGGTAAAGATATAGACAGATATTTACAGGAGGAGAATATTCCTGTAATCACACCAGAGCAAAGGGAAGGATTGAACCAACCAATAACTTTGGAGGAAATTATCTTAGCAATTAAACAGATGAAGGGGGGTAAAGCTCCAGGCACAGATGGATTGACAGCTGTTTATTATAAAAACTTGCAGTTAGAAATGGTAGAACCGCTTAAGGAACTATTTTGTAAGATTCAAGCCGGAGGAGATGTACCCCCTTCTTGGAGAACAGCTTTTATTTCACTGATTCCAAAGGAGGACCAAGATCACAGTCAACCTAAGAATTATAGGCCAATATCGCTTTTAAATACTGATTATAAGATTTTTGCTAAAATACTAGCAAATAGGTTAATGTTAATCATGCAACAAATGATTCATAATGACCAATCTGGATTTATAAGTGGGAGACAAATGAAATGTAATGTAAGTCAAATTGTAAACTTGCTGGAATATTTGGAAAGGAACAACCAAGTCCCTGCAGCGCTTATCTTTTTGGATGCGGAGAAGGCATTTGATTGATTGAATTGGCAATTTTTATTGAAAATAATAGAAAAGATGCAGTTTGGAGAATACTTTACACAATCTATTAGGGCACTATATCAGAGACAAACAGCACAAATAATAATTAACGGTGGTTTAACAGAAACTTTTAAAATAGAAAAAGGAACAAGACAGAGATGCCCTTTATCACCATTATTGTTTATTTTAACTTTGGAACCATTACTGAATAAAATACGAGGGTCAAATAAAATAAAGGGAATTAAAATTAGACATCATGATTACAGACTAAGAGCATTTGCGGATGACTTGGTTGTTACTTTAACTCAACCAGTACAATCAGCTACAGGTTTAATGGATATAATTAGCCAATATGGTCAAATGTCTGGATTTAAAATAAATAAACAAAAAACAAAGATAATAGCTAAAAATATGACGGTAAAGCAAAAAGAAGAACTAGAAAGACTAACAGGATTTGAAATAGTAAAAAAGGTTAAATATTTAGGGGTACATATTACAGCTTCAAATGTAAAATTATATAAAAATAATTATGAATTGTTATGGTAAAAAATACAGAAAGAGATGGAGAATTGGGGTAAATTGCAATTATCTCTGTTGGGGAGAATAGCAGCAATAAAAATGAATGTTTTACCTAGGTTTTTATTTTTGTTTCAAATGATACCAATACTCAAGAAAAATGATAATTTGAGGGAATGGCAGAAGGGTATTAATAATTTTGTTTGGGACTTCCGGCGGCTCCGCGAGCTTGGACGGCGCCCGAATGAGAGCGCCCGCTTCACGGTCCCGTAAAAACCCCCGAACGGCAGTCCAACGCCGTCGGGAGGTTTGAAAAACCTTTCCCCGGGCAACGGGGAAAGGCAAGAGCCGGCTGGTGGGGGTAGAACTCGCCAAAGCCCCCCAGAAGGATTTCTGTGGAGGCGAATGGTTTGAGTTCCCCAGAAACCAGCCAATTGCTCCGGACCGGAAACGTCTCTGTTTCTTCAGAGCTACAAGCCGTGACCGCATCTGTGGGGATTTTTTATTTTTACATTTTAATTTTAAATTTTTTTAATAACGAAAGCAGACGGGATCAGCCAGGAGGACTTTAATGGCAAGTATCTGACTTAACTTCTTTCTACTTGTGGATTGCCTCCTTCAGAAGTTACAAATTAACAGCAAGTAAAATGGCGATTGAGGCTTGAGTGGCTGGGAAAGCGAAAGTGATCTGAGCACTGGCACAGCCTCAAGTGATTTTCTTAAATTTTCTTTTGTTAAAGACTTGCTAGAAGGAGGATTTTATCAAGATTGGTTTGTTGGAATTTAAGTAAAGATTTGGACTATTTGGCTGCTTAATAATTAAAAGGAGAACTTAAAGAAACAGGAAGAAGGAAAGAAAGTAAATAAAAGAAGGAGGAGGGGGAAAAATAAACTCTCCCAAAGATGGCCACAAAAATTCCCTCAGTTAAAACTGTTCCAGCTAAAGGCACACCCAGTGCTGGAAGTTCACCTGCTCATGCTCCTAAAGTACAGGAGACACAAACTTTAACAATTGAAATGATACAGCAGGTTATTCAAGGAGCTTTAAGTACTACAGAAGATAAACTTACAGCTTTATTGGATAACAGAATTCAAACTGTAGCAGATGATCTCACTGCTGTGATAGACTCTAAAATTCAAATAGTTACAGAAGAATTGGCAGCACGCAATGTGGATATTAGAGAAGACATACTTTTTGCATTTCAAGGGCTAGCTGCTCAAGCTGAAAGTCTTCACTGCAAGATTGATGAAGTTAAGGAAACTACAGAGATTATGAGCAGCAAGTTGGATACGGCTCAGCAGAGAATAGAGAGATCTGAGATGGATCTGATTTTGGTACAATACAGAGAAATGGAGTTTGCAGTGAGAATCAGAGGAGTCAAAGAAGATAAAAAAGAAAATTTGAAGGATAGGATGGGAGAAGCAGTGGCAAAGGCGCTGGGGATGCCAAAACGTGAGGTGTTGTGGCAAATGGACAAATTTTTCAGAGTTAACTCCTGGGTGGCCAGGCAAAGAAAATTACCCAGAGATATAGTAATATATTTTACTACAAGACATGTGCGTAATGAAGTGCTGCAAGCAACCTACCAAAAAAAGTTAGAAGTGGAAGGACAAGAAGTGATGACAATGAAGGAGATTCCCCCAAAGATGTTAAGAGCTAGAAGAGAATATGCTTTTTTGGTGGAGGAGTTGAAGAATCGTCAGCTACAATACAGATGGGATGTTCCAGCCGGTTTAGTGGTGAATTTTTCTGGAGAAAGATACAGGCTTAATACAACTGATAAAGCAAGGGATTTCTACATAAATGTTTTAAAGGCTGGAAGGCCCAAATCTCCTGAAATTAAAGAAAAACAAACAGCTGAAAAGAAACCGCAGGAAGAAGGGCTATCTATTGCCCAGGGGGGAACCTCAACAAGTCAAGAAGATCTTCTTCAAGTTCTGTTGGATGTGAGTGAAGAATTACCTAAAGAGCAAAGAATGACCAGAGCGGCTACAGCAAAACATAAGGAGGAGTTAAAAATTCAACAACTGCAATTATCAAGTCGAGAGCTCGCTAAAACGGAAGCAGTGGGAGGAGCCAGACCGAAAAGTCGGTTAGAGCTGGAAAACCAGCAAATGCTCCTGAGGCTTCAGAAATTTAAGCATGGGAATTAGATTCCTATCTTGGAATGTCAATGGTTTAAATTCTCCGCAAAAAAGAAGAAAAATATATACTTACCTCAAGCAATTTAAGAATGATATAATATGTTTGCAAGAGACTCATATTAGAATACAAGATCAGAAATATTTAACAAATTCAAGATTGGGCGTGCATTATGTTGCAGCATCACCAGATTAAAAAAATGGTATAGTTATCTACTTGAAGAAGGATTTAATTGCCAAATTAATTGAAGCAGATGTACAAGGTAGATATTTGGCAATTGAAGTTTTGATTCAAGGTGAAAAAACTTTAATTGTGGGAGTTTACGCACCCAATCAACAACAGGAGATTTTTTACAGTTTTTTACATTCTAAAATGACTAATTGGAATTACAAAACATGTATTTTGCTTGGAGATTGGAATGGAGTACTAGATGTTAAAAAAGATAAATTGGGATCGAAACAAAGTTTTGCTTCAAGAGCGAAATTGCCAAGATCTTTTTTTGATTTGATGGAGGAGTGGGAGTTGAAAGACATTTGGAGAGATAGAAATCCAACAGATAAAGAGTTCACCTTCTTCTCAGATAGACATCAATCCTTTTCAAGGATAGATTTTATTTTAATATCTAATGATCTTTTCCCTAGGGTGAAGACAACCAAGATTTTTCCAAGGACGCTAACAGACCATAGTCCTGTATGGGTAGAAATAGATTATAGCAAGGGACCAAAGAGGTCCTGGAGAGTAAATGAAAACTTATTTAGATATGGAGAAAATATTAAAGAATGTAAGGAGTTTTTGAAATAATATTTTATTATGAATATGGAAAAGGGTACCCCAATGGAAGTGGTGTGGGATGCAAGCAAGGCTTATATGCGGGGTGTTCTAATTTACATGAATAATAAATTTAGAAAAAAGCAAGGGGAAAAAAGGAGGGTGTTGGAAGATCAAATTAAGGAAAATGAACAGCTTTTGATAAAAAATCCAAGGGATAACAAAGTTAAGGAGGTTATTAACTTGCTGAAAGAACAATTAAAAATGTTGATAGCAGACCAAACTGCAACTAATCTACAGTATGCTTAATATAATACATTTTGTAATGCTAATAAACCTGGAAGATGGATGGCTTATATCAGTGATGGCTAACCTTTTTGCCATCGCGTGCCAAAAATGGGGGGAGCATGGTGGGGTCACATGCACGCGTGCCCACATCCATAATTTTATGCGCCCCGCCCCCTCATGCTCCCCCCGCTGATGGCACGGTGGGCCTGGTAGGCCTGTTTTTTGCTCTCCCCAGGCTCCAGAGCCTTTCTAGGAGCCTGGGGAGGGCAAAAACGGCCTCCCCCCCCCGAGGCCCTCCGGAGGCCGGAAACAGTGTGTTTCCTGACTTCTGGTGGGCCCAGAAGGCCCGAAAATCAGCTGGCTGGTATATGCATGCATGCCGGAGCTGAGCTCGCGTGCCCACCAATATGGCTCCGTGTGCCACCTGTGGCACCCGTGCCATAGGTTCGCCATCACCGGCTTATATGCTTAGGAAGAGACAAAATCAAAGAACAATTGGGAAAATTAAATATAAAGGAAAAGAGGTCTTTCAGCAAGAATTAATTAAAAAGTCGTTTATAGAATATTATTCAGAATTATATAAGGTAGATAGGATTCAGGATATAGATATAGATAGATTCCTTGAGAAGCAGAATATTAAGCCAGTTTCACAAGATCAAAGGGATATGTTAACTCAATTAATTACATTAGAGGAAATTATGTCTGCCATTAAAGATTTAAAGTTGGGGAAGGCCCCGGGAACAGATGGCCTGACGGCGGTTTATTACAAAAATTTGTGTGAAGAGATGGCTGAACCAATGAAAGAATTATTTAATACAATACAACAGGGTGGAAAGGTTCCTCCCTCCTGGAAAGCAGCCTTTATATCTTTAATACCAAAGGAAGGTCAGGATCATACAGAACCAAAAAATTATAGGCCTATTTCATTGTTAAATACTGATTATAAGATTTTTGCTAAGGTATTGGCAAATAGATTAATGAAGGTAATGCAGCAAATGATACACCATGACCAAACAGGTTTTATAAGTGGCAGACAAATGAAAACTAATGTAAGACATATTGTTAATGTTTTGGAATATTTAGAAAGGAACAACCAGGTCCCTGCGGGTATAATATTTTTAGATGCCGAAAAAGCGTTTGATCGGCTCAATTGGCAGTTTTTATTAAAATTAATTGAAAGAATGCAGTTTGGAGATACATTTATACAATCAATAAAGGCAATATACCAGAAACAAACAGCGCAAATAATAGTTAATGGAGGCGTAACGGAAAATTTCTCAATAGAAAAAGGTACTCGGCAAGGATGTCCCTTGTCTCCATTATTATTTATCTTGTCACTGGAAATATTGCTGAACAATATACGAGACTCAGAAGCAATAAAGGGAATACAGATTAGGCAACAAGAATATAAATTACGTGCATTCGCAGATGACCTGGTTGTTACCTTAACTCAACCATCACAATCTGTTCAAATATTAATGGATATAATTAAAGAGTATGGGTTAATATCTGGCTTTAAAATAAATGCAGCCAAAACGAAGATAATAGCTAAAAATATGACTGTTACACAAAAACAAGAAATGGAAAATCAAACAGGATTTGAAATAGTTAAAAAGGTCAAATATTTAGGTATAAATATCCTGACAAGTAATTCAAAATTATACCATCACAATTATGAATTATTGTGGCAAAAGATGCAATTAGAGATTCAGAATTGGCGAAAGTTACAGTTGTCACTGCTAGGTAGGATAGCTGCCATAAAAATGAATCTTTTACTGAGGTTTTTGTTCCTTTTTCAAACAATACCAATACTTAAAACTGATAAATTAATCAAAGAATGGCAAAAAGGTATAAATACTTTTGTTTGGGCAGGGAAAAAAACTCGAGTCAAACAAAGAATAATGCAGGATTCTCGAGAAAGAGGAGGACTTAAAATGCCCAATTTAGGGCTATATTACGAGGCTGCTGTACTATCACTAGTTAGTGATTGGATTAATTCAACAGAGGACAGGATATTGAATGTGGAAGGGTATGGTCTGGTTTTTGGCTGGCATGCATATTTATTGTATGACAAAAAGGTAGATAATACTTTTAAAAGCCATATATTGAGAAGTTCTTTGTTACGTGTATGCAAAAAGTATAGTTATAAATTAAATGATAAAATTCCGATTTGGGCGATACCTAGACATACA